>DVTA01000036.1:0-14213 GCA_018233265.1 Junonia stemosa | reverse complement strand
AAAACCGACTTACTATCAAACATTTCAACACCATAGATATACATAATAACCTTATATTTATTAAAACAAAACTTCCAAAAATTCAGTTCCTTCCAGTAACCATACGTTCCTGTATAAGCTTTAAGCAGATAATTCCAGCTAGTTGCGTCTGAGTCGTCACCTGGGGACGCCTAATTGCCCCAACACATTTCCCAAATGCTACACGCAGTGTTTCACTCGATCTTCAAATATATCGTCCTGATTTATTATATTTATAAACCAGGATAATAGTCGTAACGATAAGTGGTAATAAATTTTTGATAAGTGGCTAGAATTTGTTGGAATCAATTTAGAATTACTTTAAAGTTATTTGATAAAAAGTATCAATGTTTCGTTCATTGAAGTTCATGGCAAAATGCCATTTGAATTTGCTACTGTGTCAAGAAGAAACTTATGTCAATGATCTTCTGTCAATTTGTAAACCTCTTTTTGCGTTCCAGTTAAGTTACTGCTCGTAAAGTTATTGATTTTTTAGCACGTTTCACTTTAAATATTACACGTGTCTTCAAACAAGTTGCTTGACAAAATCGAGTATTATTTCCAATTAAAGTTCGTATTTCTTTAGTTCCACCACACTCTATTTAAGTAACCTCGAAAGAAAGTCAATACCATGTGGTGTCACCTGTCATTTCACATCGTTTCAAAGTTATTTCGTTTGTAATTATATACCTTCGACGCTTTAAAAATTAAAACTCTTCGAAATTAGTCAAATACAACGAGATTGACATCGTTTGAGTTATGTTACGGTAATTCGTGTTTACTAAATTTAAGGTAAACATAGCTATTTCTATTTAGCAAATAATTGTATATGCTAATGATGACATGATGGGAATAAATAATTTATTTACTTAATGTCCTCGATGTAAGGGCGGGCTCATTAGGTGGAATATGTAAAGCCTTGACAACAAACACTGTTATGTAGAATAATTACTATATTTGTATAATTTAATGTTTTTGTGGTTTGTAATTATCCTATACTTTAATTTTGATACAATGTTACACTAGAATCCCTTAAAGAAAATTTGGTTTAAATACTACTTTACTAAGAAATTATCTTAATTAATAAATATATTTAGGTAGGTATTCCTAATAGAATGTTTCGTTAATTCCCGAGGGTTTTCTATTTCCTATTTACAATAAGCTCAGGATGTTCCTGTGTAATGGGAAACATAAATCTTAGAGACAATTTAGGGTCGGGACAGCTGAAGCGACCGCAAGCTAAAGACAGTGGCAGTGTCCAGTCTCATGCTTCTTGACAACGCCTGACTTCATTGTACAAACAGACTTCACACCATTTCCTATTTAAATCACATTAAAATTCATTTTTGTTTGCTTTAATAACAATAAACAAAACAGCGTATGTATTTCTAGTAGTAGGTCCAATTTTGGGCGAATGGATAATGTTATGTCAAATGGCTTAAGTCGAATTTCGTCTGCAAGAAGCAAATTAGTAGTAGCTTGTTAGAAGCAGCGAGAAGTAGTCCAATTTAATACAGTTTCGGTCACGTCTTGTTACCACCCAGACTGGCTAGACACAATGACATATTAATATCATTTTATATCTGCATTTTTTTAGATGAATATTGCTAAAGTAGACAATTTGTATTTCTTATCATCTATTTTCTTTTTTATTTGGTAAATAATCCAAATGTAGTCATAGATGTTGTGTATTGAAACTATGAATAATTTACACTTCCATACATCGTATATACGCGCTACGTTTATAAATATGGTAAACATAATTATTCTGCAGCGCATAATGTCAAATGTACCTACCTACTTTTGAGAAAATTTTGCACAAATTTGATTCCGATGCTTTCGGACGAATTGCATTTTTTCCTCAAATAAATGGGAAATCTGTAACGAAGTTTTATACCAGTGGGAATAGGTCTGACGGAAATAAAAAGATAGAGAAATGCGGCAGTCCGTCGCTTTCATATGCTCCACGTTTGCCGCAATACCGCTGATTACGATGTAAGTCTAACAGCAATCCAGTAATCAAACGCTTACACTCCAGACCGTATTTATTCTTTGTTTATTTTTCTAAACACAAACATGTGCCTATTAATTGATATAAAGCTAAACCAAAACAAATTAAAGAAACAAACGAAATAACAAAAGATAGTTTTAAAACAGATAGCCGAGAATTTGGAAAAGTAGTCGATTCCTCAAGTAATGCTGGTCATGAGCTGAAGACGTTCGATTTTGCCAAATTAGAGTTTGTAGTAACTGCTAGCGTATCTGCCTTCGAAGATTTCCGAACTGCGGATGCGACTGTAATTCACTATTAAACGTTGTCATTGTTCTTGCCACACTTTGACACGAGTCAGCAGTTTCGCCAATCGGATCTTCGGTTCCGTTAATAGCTTCTGAACTTTGTGGTGCTAAATCATGTCCGTTTTTTATTTACTAGCTAAAATTTTTCCTTCTCGCAAAAATTGGTTTAGATTTTTTTTAAGTACACGAAAAACGATGTAACGTGATCTTTTCTTTGGCGAAAGAAAATTGATAACCAATTATAATATAAATGAAATAAGTCAACCAACTAAAATAAAACAAATATTGGTGCAACCAATTTTACTACTAAGAAAAATGTTGCAACATTACAGACTCAAATTTATTGTTTCTAATTGCTGTAATTTTCACGAAGAAAAACTTTAATATTACTATTACGAATGTACGAAACAATACACAACGCATTAAGAATATCGTCATGTAGAAGTGCTTAAGGAACTATAAGTGTACTTTATGTTTCAGTTTACGAGCTGCATTATTCAACTATCATGCCCTCGGTGATGTAACTGAAACTTGATGTTATTGTCCTCGAAGTTTTCTACTTCGTGAGTTGGAATGCGTTCCTTAATAGTGTGTCTCAAACGTGCTCCACTGGTATTTGTTAATTTCGCGGCATGTTTACTTTGCACGTTTCTCTGTATTAGATTTAGCGAATTTATCCGGTTCCATACGGCCATATGGCGCTAATTTCCTTTTTGCAAGATAATTTCGGATAGTAGGTACGTGTTGATATTGTTTTGGGTTAACAAATGTTTATGTTGAACAAGAACAAAGATGGCTTAAGTGCTAATGGAAAATATAATGACGTCAAATAAAATCCATATTCAAGGTTGAGCGTTTTATAAAACAGAATGTTAGCGCGGAATTGCAATAAAAAATGATGAGGGTAAGTGATTCACCGCCACCAATCAAATCTTTAATAATGGGCTGAATTGTTGCGCGCTGCACTCTTTCCAACTATGCAACTAATAACCGAGCGCTATTTATGACTGCCTCGCCGCAGTAATTGCAACTTATAATGATTTGTGGTCGCCCCTGTCTTAAAGTTCCTCCATAAGCTTACGTGTTCCCATTTAAACTGATGAGTTTATTCCGTTAGTTCATGAACTATTCGTATTAGCAAGACTACTTGTGTCACTTATCGAAGTGTTTCGAGCATTATCGGGATTAATTGGGGATGGTAAGGAAGACGAGTAACGAGTTTCGCTTAATGTATACGGTTTACTATTGCAACTGTTAATACTAAAATTCCCATGAGATACTGTAGATTATTTCGAAAATATAAAGAAATAATTCCTTTGTCATGCGAACTAAGTAAAGAATGAAAAAATATGGCTATCGTAATTGAAAGGGAAGAGAAACGTTCGCTCTCCCTCACTAATTTACTGGTTATTCTTTAACAATTGTTCGTTGGACTTTATTATGTTATCTCACCCCACCCATTCGCTACCCGTGTAGAGCCGATTGCCTCCCCATAAAACACCTCGTTCTATGGAGATCCTACCTGATACGATCTCTGATGCTCCATTTCGGTTTATTGACTAAATAATACCGCTTTGTCCCCTTATAATTGTTTCCCTTTCTGCCCTTTATTTGCGTGACTGCGGGTTTATTAGAAGGAAGACGAAAATTGTTCCATCGAATTGTTATTAATAAAAACATTTATATTGTATTCGGTGAATTTTTTGTGCAATGAAATCTGTATTTTGCCAATGTTACAAACGTATTGTATGGAAATCGTTGCTTTGTTTTGGTTAGCTATTTGGTGTATTTCCTGTATTTAGTGTAGAAAATTTTCGCGTGTCCTCATCTGGCTACGTTTTAGTTAACGATTCACGTGTAAAGCGGGTCAGGTTAAATGCAGCAGCTATCGGACACCTGTGCTTCGATCTATAGCGGGGACATGACTGTAATGTATTGGCTAAACCGCGCTCAGAACGGGTTTTTAGGATAATGGCTTAATTTAGATAATGTTCTGGAGCCAATTTTGTCTTTTAAAACTACCAAGATATTCATTCGGAACTTTTATTTTTAGGTGTTTTCGCAATGAAGTCTACATAGCAAGGCAATAAATTTTCTAGGTTTTGTTTTTTTTTAATCTTAGTTAAAGCTTAGTTATTTAAATATTAGAGAATTTTAAAGTAATTATCAGATTCCCAAGTCAATATGTTAGGTATTTTTTTATGTTCAAGTTTTTAGAAATGTTTTATCGAACTCAAAGCTTCGGTATTTATATATTAACAAGCCTCTTCAAACGTCGTTCGAGATTACAAGACTTCTCTTCGCCGTTATTCCCTGTTACTCGAAATTTTGAGAGTCATACGATCCACTTCGTTATTTGACCTTATTTGCCCGAATTAAAGGAAAATAAACACCAATGCTACTCAATAAATCATGATTTGATTTCGAGATTATTCTGGAAAATTTAGAATGATCACGTTTATATGCGAGTCATACTTTCCTTTACCAATATCTTAAATTGATATTTGACACAGTATCTCCCACTGGGTTATTTCGTGACATTTACGGTTTTGTGAATACATATGCGTCTTGTATATGAATTTATGTTAATGCTTTTTTACTTTTATCTATATGACTATACAATGGATATAGATAAAATTAATTCTCTGCTATCATTTTATTCCAATCTTATTTGCTGTATTTATATCTAAAATCCTATTAGGACTTTTTCACACTCGTAAATTTTATAGAATCATTTTAGGATATATGAAATAACTGTAGTTCCACAGTCACGTACCGTCCTCGAATTGCAGTCACCTTCGGTGGGAAAAGTGCCAAAGATGTTTTATGAAAGAGATATCTAGAATTGTATTACGATAGCGGAGGCGCATTTCGATTCGAAACGTAAGGCGTTCATAAACATCACACGCGATCACTCTAAAGTTTCCCAGTGCCGCGTGGGGCCCGTTACTTCCGTTCTACGTTGCAAGCGCTTGCAGCTTGTGTCACATCGTACGGCATCTTCTTTCCCTCTCTTTTTTGTGCAAAATTCTGAGATAGTTGTCCGCTGAGTTAATTTTTACTCAATTCTCGGCTGGCGCACATTACGTTAATTCGTTCCAGGGTGCGCACTCAACACTAAGTTAGGGCGGACGTGAGAGTTGCTTTTTTTGTGTTTGAGTTTCTCTCGCCTTCCGTTTGTGATTTAATTCTTTGTTCCTGAGTATATCCCTTATTTGCTGTTTATTCAAAAGCGATTTTTCCCCCTCGATTCTTCGATTGTATTTCACTTCATAAGTTTGTATTTTTTGGTATTAGAGAATAATAAACGAGTTTTAATGGATGGCGTTCTAGTTTTACTGTACAAAATGAACACAATTTAGACGTAAAGCTTACGGCGTTCGCTGCACAGAATATTGCAGCGGTCGATATAAGCACGGTGCGCCGAATCTTAGAAATCTAAAACGTTATGGACGAGGCAAATTTCCTAAACACAAACTTTATCCTACCATTAACACCTTTGACTCTTTTTCCTTCATCTAACTGATCGTGTCTGTTAATTCTTACCAAAATTTTTAAAGACAATTATGATTCTTTTTGTTCTTTGAAAATGCCTGTTTTTTCAATATTATTTAATGATTCACTAACGATTTCCTTTATCCTTTCCTCAGCTAAAAGGCTTGCACCGTTAACCAAGTAATCTACTCCGTCCATATCTCCTCTAATGCTTTCTACCTCCAAGCCTGCTTATTAGTACCGGCTTCCGCTTACTCATAAACGGTGTTCGCCATTTTCTTTCTTACTGCACCCCGCAAAAATAGGTTTATCGTGCGTTCAACCCAGCTTACAGGGTGTTAAGTTTAAATGAGAATCACCTTTTAATGCTGTACGTTTAAACCACCCTGTGACTGGACATGAATTGTATAGTGGATAAAACTTAATGCTGTTGATATTGCTTGCGTCCATATAAAGTTGTGATCACTTATCATCAAGTTGATCGTTCTCGTGTTTATTTATTTGTATTATGAATAAAGAAGGAACTTGTTTTGTTTTTTAAATTGCAAAAACCTTAAATGGTTTCGAGTTATCAGGTCGTTAGATTTATGTGCGTAATTCGACAATCAGACTGATGATGAAATCTTATGTTACTAATGGTAGTTGCCGTATTGTAAACCCATAAAGTTGTATGGCAATTTTATTTACTGTTTAAAAAGATACTTACTGTATTGATCATCTGTGGTAGTTTTAAACTATTCTAAGCAATTATTGTATTATATAGTGGCTGGAAGTAGAGATACCCTCGCCGAAGTATTAAACTAGTTAAAGCTGTTACCGTAATTTTGTAGTGTAACTTGTACTATGTTATTCAATAACGCAATATGCGAAAAAATGTGAAGATTTTATCGATGCAGGTTTTTATATTGCATTGTTTTATTTGGAGCAATATTTTCTTTGTAATTTTTTTATTAAAGTAATTCATTAATGATAAGTTAAATGAATTGTGGTATTTGAATACGTTCCAATAGCCTCTGCCAATACTACTGTTATAATCGTTAAATTTTACTGCGTTTAAATTTTTATTTCGTTTTCGATTGTTGTTTATTTTATTTTATAACCGCTTATTGCTTCTGTTTTTACAAGTACGTTATCTACTTGATAAATATTTTCAAGAGATTTACAGACAATAATACAACCTAAAGCAGTTACCTATTTTAAAAGCTATGTCTGACCAAGTGCTCCTTATGAAGCATTAATGAGTAACTAAGCATTAAGAAATAATTATTGAAAATATTTTATCTAACAGAGTTCAGGAAAGGTAAAAGTTTGTTCCACATTTCATCATTTTCGAAGTTAGAAGCCGTAGCAAGTTGTTAATTAAGCAACTGATTTGCCAATAGAAAATCAATACTCACAGCTAGTTAGCGAACCTATAGACATCAAAGGCTTTTGCCGTCCTCGACTGATATATTTTTAGTTTCGTTTCCTCGAATACCTTCTGAAAAAAAATTACAAAAAAAATGAAGGAAAAATTACCGATATTTGAAATTTAGTGACAATGGTCATCTAGCAAAATAATGAAATGAAATGAAATGTTTTTATTCAGATTTGGAATAACAATATCCACTTTCTGAAAGTCAAACAATCTACTACGGTTTCGGAAAATTAAACCTCAGACCTGAGAAGAAACCGCCAAAGAAACTCAGCGTTTTTGAAGTCGTTGTTTTTGAATTTGAAGTCCTTAACGTCATTCTTCTCGTTAATAATCCGAATGTTTTTCTTGGGCTTCAATGGATTTTTTTCCGAAGATTTCGATTCCGAAGAAGATACATCGACATTGAACCCGAGGGTAGCGCCGGTCACTTCGTCTTAAATGTAAAGACAGCGGCTGCTATTTCAAAAGAAGATTCATAGATCTTAACGTATCTCTGGATTTTCAATAGAAAAGCTCAGACGGCTAATGTACGGTTTTGAATACACAAATGAAATTCCTTTGTTCCCTCGGCTCTTACAATGGGTATTATGTGTTTACTTGGCTATGTTTTGTGTTGATCTTCCATTTTATTTTTTATTCGACGTTTACTTTAAGTGTCCTTTGCTGAAGATAAACCTGCATGGAGCATATTTTTGGACGCAACTAACAGTCGCGATTATTCTCGAGAATAATTCTTTTTTTAAACATAAAAGAAAATGAGTCCCGGTTTGTTTTATGTATATATAATGAGTCGGAAGTAGGTACTAAAACGTTGAAACTGCGCGGTAAAAATAAGTTGAAAGTGGGTTAGTATTTTTGAGCAAATCCCTCTAGTTTTAATTAAAACTTGGCGCTAGTTGAGCGAGAATCATATTCATTGCGTACGGTAACCGTCCCGGAAGGGGCGTTGGATGCACCGTTGGGGGTTATTTTACATACTTGGACAGGGAAAAATTGTTTTTTATATTTCAAGATGGCCTGAATGTCTGAAAAACGATCAAAACTTATTAGACTGGCTACACGCTGTGACCATGTTAGGTATCTAATTGTGAGATGTATTTTATAAATTTGGACGGAGAGTTGCTTTAATATTTGAAGATAAGTTGAATATATGGGATGATATTTTTAAATGTTCAAAATTTTTTAAACGTACTACATACACTATGCACTCATAGAAATACAAATTGGAAAGTTTGAAGTCTAACAATAAATATTGACTTCAGTTGCGTAGGTTTCCTCTTCTCGAAAAAGCAAAAGTATTTTAAAATAAACGAAATGTTAAAGTATAAAATACTACTGACGCTATTTATTTATTTTAAGTTCAACTTTGTAACAAGGTAGGTAATATATAGACAGCTATTTTCGCATCCTGCATATATCGTACACATACCTACCATTACCGTAGGATACGAAAATACGTACGTACCGTATATACATATACTATTATGTACGCATACCGATCCTTAAAAATAAATAATTATTTTTACGAAAATTTCAGGATCTCGCTATTTTGGCGTATTAAACATAAATGAATAGCAAATAATTTCAAATACGAAAAGTGTGATATTGAAAATTTTCATAAAAGTTTAAAGGTTTTAAACGACCCCCTAATAATATAGTTTTTACAATACTCGTGATCTTTTTTTTTGACGCAGGGTAAATCTTCATAGATACCCGACTCCTAAGGGGTGTCGGGTTATGTAAGATTGTACTCACTAAAACCCCCTGCGATGGCCGCCACAGCACGATAAACGGAGAGGCTACGGGATCGCTTTCGCAGCACGTCCGCGGCCTCTCCCGTGCGTTGCGTTTTTGGACGCTTAATTTTGGAGGGATATGTTGAACTTGACCATACTTTTGCTGCGTAGATGTAAGTTATCATCAAAAAGTAGTTAAGCGAGATCCTATCTTCATCGATATTGGTCTATCAATTTAATAATTCAATTTTTAAGCTTTGTCAAAAAGACGTATATAAAAATATGTATTAGCTAAATAAGCGCATTTTGCCAATAAATATTAAATCATATAAATACATGGGCTCATCAATGTTATATTGAACTTAAATATACTTAGACGTCTAAAATCCGTCCAGTTTGTAAACACCCTAAAATGATGCGTGGGACGATTCGATGCAACATTTTAATAAATACAACCCTTACATTTGCTATATAAAGAATAAAATGTATTTTTACTATGAGAAAATGTTTTTTTTTTGTGCCCACTGTTTTAGGGACAAAAATATTGCTCCATTATTTGTAACGGGTAGGCTCGTAAAGGGATGCCGGTTTTTCTGTTCGCTCTCTTATATTAAACAGACCGTTGTAGATGATTTTGGCATTGGAAAAATAGTAGAAATAAAAATGAGCAGTGATATACTGTTTTTTTTTTCCTTATGTGCCAGTGCTGTTACTTAATTCCTGCTACCTAATTATTGGCAAAACGAAGTCAAACTTAATTATTTTTTTTGAATTCGTTATGTTTTGCTAGCTTTCGTCTGTGGGTCCGTCCGCTTCACAAAAGTCCAATTTACCTTCATAGCAAAATTCATAGAAAGTTTGCTCAGTAGGTACCTAGCTTCAGAGTAAAAATAGAGGGCAGAGCTCATTTCGCGATAATGTTAAGTAAAGATTTGTTGGCTTAAATTGGCAAGCCTTCGAAACCATAAAACGGTTCATCATCATTATCTTCCTGCCCTCTTCCCACTTTATGTGGGGTCGGCACAACATGTTCTTCTCTTCCATTCTCGCCTATCAGCCGTCATCTCAACAGTCACTCCTCTTTTACTCATGTCATCTTTTACACAATCCATCCATTTTTTTTTGGTCTACCCCGACCCACATATCCTTCCACATTAATATTTAGCGTTCTTCTCGGTATATGGCATTCATCCCTCCTCATTACGTGCCCATACCATGCTTACCTTTTACTCCTCAACTTGTCTATCACTGGTGCCAATTTCAAACTTACTCTGATATAATTATTTCGTACCTTATCCATTCTTGTCACTCCACACATCCATCTCAACATTCTCATCTCTGCTGCATGCAATCTCTTCTCATCCATCCCTTTGGTTGCCTTAATCATAAACCGCTTATTTACTTTCATAATGTTATACCTGATATGCCTTTTGTAATTATATCGAAGTAATCCTAATTGTACCTAATTGAAAAAGTTAAAATTGTATGAATAAAACAACATTGACCGAAGCATCAACTCAACTCTATTAAGATAATTAACTTGATCGTTTTCATGGAACATGACGTTCAACTACAAACAACATAATTAGCTTTTTTTTTAATACAACAGACAATCGACCAGATTATCTCCCTGATGAAAATTTTTCAGCATCACATCACAAATTATAGCCAGCTTAAAAAATATTTAGATTTTCACAGAATAATTGAATCAACTTCCATCAGGAAATACATCTATCGTATCATAATTACGCCGACAACTATAACTTTGCAATATTTCCATGAATTTTATTCGTTATTTAAATAACTAATGTTTAGATAAAATTGACTTGGGACCAGATTAGAGAACAAAAAAGAATCATTGAAGTTAGTTCACAATAATTGTCGAATTCACAACCGCTTCCCTTTTTGAAGTCGCTCATGAACGAATAAAGCAAATAAAGGATAGGCAGTAATGAAAGATCTTCAAAAATATGACATTGATATCGTCCTTCTAAAGCTTTTCGTTTCAAAATGCCAAGGTTAGGAAAAGGTCCAATAATAACCCCGCCGGTTTTATTTCGGGATAATTGTCATCTCTTCAGATCGGACGATAAATAACTTATCGAATTTACCCGCTCGTCGGATAATGAAATATTTGGGAGTTGGGTAGCTCTTGTAATGACGATATTGTTGTGCTTTTCATCAGTATTTGGTTACGAATTTTCTTTATGATACTTAAAAATTTTGCTTTAAATTTAAAGGGCTGTATAATATACTGTAGGCTATTCCGACCAAAAATCGAAACTCACTCAAGTGAATTTAGTAATTTCGCTCATTCTGTTTATCGAATTTGAATTGTTAAAAACTTGCTACAGAATAACCAATGCATATATTTTACGTCAAAAATGACAAATACTTTAGTACGACTAGGTGTCGCATCATATCGCGTGGCGCTGCATGTACAATCATGTGAGTGAAGTCTAAGAAATTCGTTTGAGTGAGTCTCGATTATTAGTCGGAATAGCCCTACTGATTGTGCTTTATAACTGGCCATTGCGTGAGATATATCCTATGTCAGTTCATAAAGAATTTAGTTTATGAATCTTGAAATAATATCAGTTGAAGCAACTACCGTAAAGGTCATTAATAGATCAGTTACAATATTTTCAGAAGAAAACACGACTTTAGTGAGCAACTCTTTTCCTTTATATTTTCTTCTTGAGTTTAATTAGGGACCTTTCGAAAAATATCAAATATTTATTGCTGTTTTATTTATGCTATATGTTTAGGTAGTTATCTGTACATCATTCTCGTAATCATTTGGTACATGTGAGCGTTATATCAAATTAGCCTAAAATTTTAGGACGTTATCTGACCTAATTTCAAAACCGATAGGCTTTCAGGCGTGTGCGTCAGAATTTACGGTTTATTTCACGTAATTACCGACATTAGGCTTTAGGCAGCCTGACTAAATGCCACGGCTGTCGTGGCTTCATTAATAATGTGACATTTCCAGCTGACTAGAATGATGTCGATGGAAATTGTTTGACATGATGGGAATTTATTGGACAAAGATTTGAATTGTATGGAATTATTGATCAGTTCCTGTATTGTAGTAGTAATGTCTGTAGTTTTACTGATTTGTTTATTTCGACATCAACCGCATATACACACTATACAATTATTTGTTTTTTTAGGAGATAGAAAGGAGTTTGATAGAAAAAGCTTAGGAAATGGAAAAATGTTAAAGATTTCGCATAAGGTCCTCGTTAGAAAATCATAAAACTTTCGGAGGAAGAATTTTCGTGATGTATGTCCAAAGAGATTTCCGTTATTGATTAAACGTAAACAAATATAACGGCAGGATTTTTTCCGTATCTCTAGCAATATTTACTAAATAACAATCAACAGACACGCCGTATATACCTGACATCAAAGGGTTATACTCGACATTGAAAATTGAACCATACCATCAATAATTAAAGCCTAAACTTGCTTGGGAAACTGTTATACAATCAGCACAGGTGGCCCTAGTCGATAAACACACTGACAGTTTTGACTATGACCTGTAAAACTGAGGCCATAAAGATTATAATCCCGTAAAAGTTTTCTCACATGTTTACATAACGTTAAATCAGGCGAGATAAATCAGGAAGAGTAATTAAATTACGTTTTGCAACGTTTTTTATGATAGGATAAGGGATTATGTATTTTTTGTCGGATAGATCAGTTTGATGTCTGGGAACGTGTGAAATATTAATTATGGAATTGGGGATATCCATTCAAATATACCTACTAAAAGAGATGTCATTTGGTGTGCAGAAAATATGGTAATGGATGTGGTACAACAACTGCTAAATATGAAATTTAAATTACGAGTATGTGACATGAATTTACTTTGGCCAAATAATTTAATCGTGCATGAAAATGACTGCTTCTTTTGTTAAACCAAAATTTTTCTTCGTTAAACATCGCATTTACTTACTAAGAAATATAAAGAAAAAAAATTGAACAAAGGAAATATGAATTACAATTACAAGAGCATTAATAAGCAAAGCTTTTTCGTCGTTAAGTGAATTTGATAACAAAAATGATAAAGGGAAAAACTAAAGCAATTACTATTTAATCTAAAGTAAAGGTTCTACCTATACTGAAGTTAAGCCGAAACGTCACGGCACTTTAATCATACCTCCTAATCTTTCCTCTGTCCAATCAGTTCAGCAATTACAGAATTAAACAACGTATTCAGGTGAATCGCTCCATTGTGGCCTTTATTTCAAGGGCCATAAAGATTTACCTACACTACATTTGGTTTAAGGAAATACCCATGTATTGTCACTGCATCTACAGCCTTACAACCTGGTCATAAGGTTTCTATTCTACCAAATTCAGCCTTTTCTTCTTTTGCTACACCAAATTCAACTCAAAATTTGTTAGTTTTAGGTTCGTTTTCAGTTGTACTGATTCGTCTACGGTGTCCCCTGTGATTGATATTTGCAAAGCACACCCATGACATGTAATCGCCAACATTTGATAGATAATTCCTTAAAGCCGAAACGTCTGCTATTTCAGGATTACGCCATTAGTTAAGGATCCCTTTTTCAGTATGACGAATACGTATTGGTAGATCATTTTGGGGTAGCCTTAGTGACATATCAACTTGATCTTTTATATTCAAGTAGGTTTGATTTGGATTTTTTAAGACTGAATCATAAAAGGAATTGAATAAAGAAAAATTAGTAAAAATTTTTGTAGTTTGACTGGTCACTGTAGTAAACATTAAAGTTTACATTTTTGATTTTACGCTCATCTGTAATCTTGTATACAGTAATATGCTTTATCTTTTAATAAAAAGCGTGTTTTGATAAGCGACACGAGAAGTATTAATATTTCCTAATTCCTAAAACCCTAATTTTTACCATTAGACATGCGTACGCCATAATATGCCTACCACCTAACTTTATAAGAATGAGTTTATCAGGTTACCGTACAAAAATCGACTAGCTTTAACCAATAAAACACAATGAGACAAAATACCTACCAGTGCAATATCTACTAACTAGTGCTAACTGTGAAGTGATACGTCAAAGTGTCGGTGAAGTGCAAGGATGGGCGCGGCATGAGTTCGGAGGACGGGTGCGGCGTGCGCCGGCGCCGGAGCATTAAGGGGATGATGCGCGGGCGGAGTGAGGGGGAGCGAAATGAGGTAATCATAACACAGTGATGAGAGGGAAGTGTGAGTGGAGATAGGAGATGTTAGGTCACACGAC
>DVTA01000035.1:0-14265 GCA_018233265.1 Junonia stemosa | reverse complement strand
AGCATCTCTATTAATATATTATACAAAAGTCGAGAGTTTATCTGTTTTCTTAAACACTATAATATTCTAATGTACATACTTGTCTGATCTAAAAAAATAGTTTTGCCATAAGTGGACTACTTATTGAATAAGATCATTATTAACTCATTGAAGACATTACATCTAAGGATGCTAATTCTCTTAAAAGTCTCCAGTAATAGTAGTTCATTTCCCGACTTCCCGGGATGAAAATAAATCTCCGGTAGGTATAAGAAAATTATTAGGTGAACACCCTAATTTTGAGTGAACGCACGCCCCGCTTATGGTACAATAGTCAATTTGAATTTGAAATTTCAATATAATCGCCTTATTTGAATCTATCTAATTCTCCTGGCTTGGTTTTGCCTAGAGTTGGTAAGCCATGCTACCAGAGCCATGCCACAAGAGCAGAATAGTAGCCATAAAACAAATAGTTTTATAATAAATCACATTGTTGTACTAATTGTGGTTTATTGAAGATATTAGCTACAATGATAGTTCCAAGATTTTTGTGCAATATGACATCATCTTCATTATTACAACTTTAGTCACGTTCCATTTGTTTGAATAATACTTTTATCACACAATAAAGGTGCTAAAAATAGCTGATGAATATGTGCTCGAAAACATTTTAATTATGAAGGGTAATGTATCACTCATTTAAGCCATAATGCATTAAAGTTTGAAAGATTAAGCCTTTCAAAGAAAAATAAAGTGAATAGATAAAAGTAGAGAATCAACAGAAAATAATTTAAAACAAAGTCGCAAAATTCAGCGTAAAAACTATGTTGAAAATAAGGTGTTTCAAAATTTGAAAGGAACTATTTTTACGAGACCAATACAAAATGAAATAAAATCCAATACAATATTGTATAAAATCACATAATTATTGTTTATGATGAGGACACACCCACGGTAACATTGCAATAAAAGTAAATATTTACCCTAATACTTAAATCCAAATGTAATAAATACTTTACTAGAAGCAATTTAAACAATATAAATTAAAATAACAATGAAGCTCTGTTATATTTTATTAAAATTTCTGTTTTATTATTTTAGAAAGATTTCGTAAGTTTAATGTCTACTAACTTGAAATTTTGTTCCACGACCGTTAAAAATTCAGCAGAAATTTTGTAAAGATTCAGTTTTATGCAAACGTAAAACAATTCAGGGTCAAGTATTACAAACAAATAACTCTAAAATTTATAGTAATTATACGACGATTTTATGACCCATATCGTAAAACGGCAATAAAATCGGTTCAAGAGAACAGGAGCGTTTAAGCTAAAATTTTAATGGTCTTTTTCCTTGATTTATTATTAAAATAATAATGAATCAGGTTATTCTATTCGGTTTACCTTATTTATTGTAACCGTTATATTGTTTAATTAAATAACTGCAACTAGAAATAACCTAACTATATTTCCAAAAAAAGTTCATTTGATATATCAATTTCATGATAACAAATAATTCAAAACTATTTGCATACCCCTTGACGAATATCATCAAACTTTTCATCAATGGACCACAATTTTCACTACACTTACTTTATTATCACAAATATCACACCACAATCGTGTACAGCACTCACGATTCGTTATCGATAAACTTTTATAAATTAATTCGAATATTAAAATCGAATATTCGCTCGATATTTCGTTGATTCGATTCGGGAGCAAGTTGCAAGTACCGCGAACTACTGCCCTACTGAGTAGTGCCAAAC
Organism: Junonia stemosa; assembly: GCA_018233265.1. Taxonomy (NCBI): domain Eukaryota; kingdom Metazoa; phylum Arthropoda; class Insecta; order Lepidoptera; family Nymphalidae; genus Junonia; species Junonia stemosa. Next base: position 12,521 of record DVTA01000035.1, on the reverse strand, counting down.
ACAACATTCATATATTTAAAGCTGTCGTAACTGCTACAGTGACATCATGTTATGAGTAAAATGCATGAAGGTGACAATGTCACGCCGATGGTGTTTTGTTTTGTATATAATTATGATATAACTTTCACTCATAGCTAAATATATCTACTACTAGATCTTGCTTGCGACTTTGCTCGAGGAAATATAGATGTTGTTTTTTTCATAAAACGCAGCCTATAATAATCAGGAATGATGCTCTCTTTAATGGTGTAATAATATTTAAAATATTTTCAGTGATTCTGAAGTTTACTACTCACATACAAAATCCGACTTTAAAATACAAGATAGATTTAAAAATGTTTCTAGATTGATTATTTGCATTTGAAATCGATGGTGTTTATAAGCTTTGATTACATTATGTATTAAGATAAGTTCACAATTCACATATCCACACTTTAAAAGTGATGCTTATTTGGCTAAAGCCACTGTTTTGGCAATATTCAGTGATCCATTTCGTCATTAATTTACAAGAATATAATATGTATGTTTGGAGATAAAACATAACACCTGCTCATAAGTTTTGGAAGAAAATATTTTCGTCAGAAGAGTGGATATTTTTCAAACTTAAATTAGCATCATTTTTTGATCTCTCAGAGCTATTATATTAAATCCATGACGAAACTCAAAACACGAAGCTTTTTTAAATGGAGTTTATAAATATTTAAAATCAAAATCATATTTTTATCGTCCCACGTAAAAACATAAGCATTTAAAGCCATTGATAAATTTATTGATGACGATATCAACGACGATGTATCAGGAGAGATTAAGCTTGAACACAATATATTTGAACATAATCATAAATCAGAGCTAAATTGGACGATTGGTGCATACGAAATAGCTTTGGCAGAACCAGTTACTTTCAGAGATTAAAGAGAAATGTACATGTACATAAAACGGAAATAAATTGTACGTATTTAAAACCGCTGATGATGTAGGAACGTAGACGGCTATTTAAGTCGCTGACGTAACAATGGTGGATTCTAGTTTTGTTTACATTGAAGTTTAATGTGAACAGCATGACGGAATGAATATTTGAAATCATGTAATTTTAATTGAGGTCCGGTATTTGAATACCGGCGACATCCGAGAAAATTTATGACACAAAATTTGTCGTAAGTAACATAATATTACACTACTATGTTAGAATATTTTGCGCACTACTAAATGATGACTTAACACGTTTACGTACTACAATTCAGAACAAAAAATTTAAAATACTAAATTTACTAGTAAGTCTTATTAGACATAAATCTTTAATTTCGTAGATATTTTTGGTAGATTAATCAGTCATCTATTCAGAGCCATGCCAACTTGTAATCTGGTTACGTTTTCTGTTTAGAAGTTTACACATTTTATACACAATCACTACAAGAATCAGACAACAATATTTGTTCATACAAGTATAATAAATAATAACAAAATATGTTACATCAGAATTAAAAGAAACATTCAGACGAGACCCAAATAGCGTGTCCGAGAATAGTGTAGCGAGCATTTCTGAAAGCCAATGCTCGGCCTACATTAAAATAAACTATCCGCTTTGTCAAAATTACAAAGAAAACACACGTGACATACAAATAAATCAATTTTTACGCCAGTTGTAGTAACATTGTTTTGATTAATGATCGCGAGTGTATTATATTTTATGGTTGCGATAGGAATTGTGTTATTTACAATGACAATGCGACTTACCCGAAGTCCTTCCTCCATGGCGTTAAGGCTCTCGTCCGGGAGATCAGAGAGATTCGCTTGTACTATTTTCACTTCGTCGAGCAGCGTTTCAATATCGTTAGATAAGTCATCCTGAGAACACACCGCTATATTAGCCACACTTAATGCACTTTTGTTCAATGGATTAATGCGAAAATAGATTTTGAAATTTACTTCTTCTATTATCAAAAGTTTACACTACATTTAATGTTTATTTCTGAAACTGTTGAATGTGATTTTGGTTTTCAAAATCTATTTTTCTGTTAAGTTGCAAGCGTTTGGGGAAAGGGTGAAAAGTCAAATATAGCATTCCGAATACGCTGAAACCGATCCTGGGAATTGATACATTGAAAATTTATACAGAAAGTATACTAAAAACTTCCATATTTTTAAGTCGTTTAAAGAGATAACATATAATAATACGATTGCTATATTACGTTACGATCAGAATATTTTTTAAAAAGTAATCTTTTAGAAGTTCCCAACATCGGTTTTGTATTAGCAACAACGAAAACATAAAACAAAACAACAATTATTTGAAAATTGATTGGCATGACATGCTTTGTACACAATTTAGCATTCGTGGAAACCATTCCGTTACAACGTCGAGAATTCAGGCTTAAAACTGAAAAACATTCCACAACAGTAAATGTAACAATGGACTTTACATTAACAAACAATTTGACATAATAAACAAATACAAAAAAAATCTGGCACTCACGAAACATACGATACGTTCTGCATATTTTGACGCAAAATATGCAAGTGCAAAGCTCTTTTCTCTATTACAAAAGCAACAAAATAGACAAATAGACAAGATACCGAAAAAAAAAAATAATTTAAAAAACAATAATTAGCAAACATAACTTTGCAAACGTCTAACACAAATTAAAGTCATTCAAATTTGTACCTTTTGATTTCTTTTCATTTTATCGTAAGCTCGATTTACTTTTCGTTCCCAGCTACGAATTTATATCCTCAATTTAGGATTGATTCCAATAATATCATTGGCAATCCTTCAAATAGGTACTTGGAACGTAAGAGTAATATATGTTTCGACTGAATAATTTTAAGCCCAAAAGTAAGCATCTAAAATACAATGAAAGCGTCGTTACTATCGTTCGTCTTGTAGAAGTCAAAATTTTGACAATTGATATTATATCTCGGGGTAAATGAACTCATATGTAACTGTAGTGAATAAAATAAAACAATACATTCACACATTTCATTATAACGTTTATTTCATTACAATAAATTAAATATAATATCGATGAGTATATTAATCCGACTAGACATGACTAGATTTCAAATACAATAGACTTCAGAAACTAGAACTATATTAAAATGCGTTAATTCAGAGTAAGCTTAAAGAGTGAATGCCAAGAAATTGCAACTACAAGACGATCGGCAGATTTGGCAGACGACAACAATATACAATACAAATTTTTGTAATAAGTGAAATTAAGAATTTTGTGAGAATATCATGCCAAACGTAAATTAAAAAGTGTAATGTTTTACAATACGACTGTAGCTCAGTCACCTTGGCTGCCTTCCGGATCCTTTCTTCCTCGGGCTCCTCCTGTGTGGGTGCGGGGAGGGTAACGGGCACGGGGGAGGGGGCTGTTAGTGTATCCTCTGTGATGTCGACGTCTACTCGAGAGGTATCCTCGTTTGTACCCAACAAAGAATCAGTAGGTGTTTCTATGCTCAAGTAAGAACTGTGATCTTTCCAACTACATATTCCGCCAGGAAGGTCCATGGAAATGTAATTGGAATCATAAGGCAAACTGGACTGCCGCGGGTCCTTTTCTTCCGCGTCAGATGAATGACCAGACCTACCATCGGGATCGCGATCTTTATCATTTTGGTCATTCACTATTGTTTCGGTGTCAATAGCTGACGGCGTCTTATTTTTATTTGCAATCGATATAAAGTATTGACATTCCGCATCGTGATAGATATATTTTTCCGGCCAAAATGAATTATCGTTTTTAAGATTTGATTCTAAATTGATGATTTCGGTATTAGTAATCAAATTTTCAATATCAGATTTTGGTTTAGTATTTTGTATAGCAAGGAGTTTTTCAGCATCATCCGTCGCGGATTTGTCACACCAAAATTCGTCCGATTTAAGGTTTGTTAAATTGTTAGTAATGAGGTTTGATACAGTGTTAGTAGGCAAAGCTTCTGTTTCATTTGAAGTTATATTGGATATATATTTCGTTTCTGGCTTTGTATCTTGTAGCTCCATAGATGAAGTAACTTGTTCCTCTTCAATTTTTTCGGAACTTGTTACAATTTCTTCTAATTTTGTAATTTTGAACGTTTCTTCTGCAATTGTTGTATCTTTTTCCAAATCATCCAGTTCAGATTTGATTGGACTCACATTATGTATTTCTTTTGTTTCTTTTTCACATATTTCTTGTGGCTCCGCGGTCCCTTTTTCTTCAATTATTACCGACTTTGTGGTAAATTCTTCTTGTGTTGCATTTTTAGGGATGTCTTCTGATAAAATTTTAACTGTTTCCGAATCAACTAGTTTCGAGTCGGTTGTTATACTTACATCTTTCTTTTCTAGTTCACATACATATTTTGGTTTTATATCTTGCTGATCCGTTGGTAAGATAACTTTATTCTCTTCAATTATTAAAGAAGTAGTATTAAATTCTTCCGATACTGCATTTTTAGGCACTTCTTCTGATAATGGTTTAACTGTCTCCGAGTCACCCAATACTGCGTCGATCATACTCACGCTAACATGCTGATCATTAAACAAATCAGCACCGTCGTCAATATCAGATGGTTTGGATTGCATTAATAATTCCTCTGGGTCGGGTGAAGCTAACAGAGGACTCATGTTATCAAGCATTTCGTCTGGTAGTTCTTCATTTAATTCATTTGATTCAGTAAGCTCTATAGGAATTTCATCACTCATAGCGGAATTATCATTTTCGGGTAGTAACATTTCTTCAATTTCTCGCTGAATATCTGCTATTTTACTTTCAAGCGATTGTTCGTCAGAGATTTTTTCTTCTAAGATGGGTTTTGACACTTCTGTTTCAGAAACTTCACTTTCTTTAGTAATTAGTTGAATGTTTTCATCACCAATTTTGGTATTATCTTCAAAAACTAGATCATCGTCATCGCGTTTTGTTGAAGGCTCCTCACTCATAACAAATTTTGCTTCTTCGAACTTGCCATCAGTAACCTCAATAGTTAGACTCTCGGATAAATTACTCAAGTCTCCTAAGTCACTTGGACTAAATTTCCAAAATTGAGCTTCTGAATAAAATCTGTCTTTGATAGGTGTTTGTAATGATTCAGGTGTTGATATTGCTGTTTTTATAAAGCTTTGAGGCTCATCCTTATAATCAGTGCTATCTTGCTCTGATGATGTCAGTTCTACAACAGATGTTGTATCAGTTAAATCGCTAGCAACTACTATAGTTTCTGGTTTCTTTTCCTTCTTCTTTTTCTTATTTTTCTTTGGTTTTTCAGACGATTCTTGTACAGTCTGAGATTGTTCTATAGTTTCTTTCTTTGGTTTTTCTGAATCTGGTTCTACAATTTTTTCAATAGGTTTACTAGTCTTTTCTTTCGATTTTGACGACCTTTTCTTTTTATCCTTTTTCATCGGCTGCTTTTCTTCATCCGATGTACTTAAAGCTGTTTGTGAAGTTGGTTTTATTTCCTTATCTTTTGATTTCGAAGAACGACTTTTCCTTGCCTTTGTTACAGTTTCCTTTTCTTCATCAGATAAACTACTTTGAACATATTCATCTTCAGGTTTTAAGGTAGTTGTCAAAGCATCAAATCTATTTTCAGACCTATCACGAACAACATTGCTGTGCTGTGGTATTTTTGAAACCGATGTCGAACGACATTCTCTAGACCTGGATCGAGATCTCCTGTTTCTGTCAACTTTAATAAATCCTTCAGCATCAATTTGAATATCTGATTTATGAACGTCATTGTCAGATTCGTCAACTAAAATAACAGGTGCCTTATACACAGGTGTATGAATTACCTCTGTGTGTATAATTTCTGTTTTTTGAATTCTCTCAGGCGACGGCCTATTACTAGCAACAATTTTAGCCCACGAACTTTGATTTTCTTCGTTATCCCTGGAAGTTTCTGGGTTCAGTTCTACTACACGATTTTCATTTGATTCTTTAGCAGGTTGAATCAGTTCCTCGATTGACAACTGACTTTTCTCAATTTCTTTTTGTTCTGGTACAATAAGTCCTTCAGCGACAACTTCTGCATAAGATTTTCCATCTTCTGCCGCTTTAGCCCATACATTAACAGGCTCGAAAACAGGTGGTACTTCAGTAAGCGTATTTGCTTGATCTTTATCCTCATTAGAACTTTGTATTTTTGGTGTAACCTTTTTATCTTGTTCTTTCTTCTTTTTCTTACTTCGTTTCGATTTTATTTCTGTATGTCCTTCTTGAACAATTTGTGTTACATCCTGAGCTGTACTTTGCAACGCATCTTTCTCAATTAGTTCAGGTTGTTTATGTTCTCTTGGAGCGCTAGCTAATACTGCTGAATAGGTTATACCAGAAGAAACTGTTACATCTTCTGAAGCCACAGTTACAACAACATTTTTAGTTTTATTGTCTTCTTCTGATTTTGGCGACTCTTTTTCTTGAGTAACAGAGCTAGACGATTTATTGTTTGAAACAGGTGCTTCAATTGACTGATACATATAGGAAGGTGTGAATTCAGGTGCATCAGCTGATAAATTAGAGTACAAAACGGTATTTGAAAAGGACGGTTTAAATTCAGGAATGGAATCTATCTCAGGGAGTAGATCATGCAAGCTGTGAATAGGAGATTTTTCGGAACGGATTAATGTTGTTTCCATAACATTAGTATTATTTTTAGTTAAATCATCGCTTATTGTTTTAATATCAGATTCATGTGCAGAAGTTTGTTGAATATTAGAATCCGTACTTTGTATATCATAAGGTGGGCTTTGCGTATCAACAGATGGAGTACTAAAAGGTTTAGATAAAGGCATGTCATTAATTTTTTCTCTTTCAATTAATATAGCCGAGATAGAGTCAGGCTCGTCAGAGGGCTTTATCGTATTTGATGATAATTGCAATAATTGCTCTTCTCGTTGTAGAGTTGAAACTTCTGGGACAATTTCATAATCAGCTTCAATATCAACATTTGCTTCAACATTTTCAACTTCACCCATAACACTTTCAGTAGCAGTAGTATTATCAGACACAATAGTTTCTTGAACCACGTTGTCAATTGTATTAGTTAGAGAGGTAACGTCCTCAATTGTTTCATCGATTAACTTTATTGCATCTTCGACTATTTCTGATGAATTTGTTTCAATAACATACTTATTTTCGAAACCTAAATCTTTATCGCCACTTAATGAGCACACTTCTGGTTTATCTTCAATCATGTCTACTAAAACAAATTCATCGTCTTCATTTTCTTCTAAAGTCAATTTTGTATCAATAGGAGTAATAGTTTGTTTCTCATCTGGCACTTGAGTTTCTTTGATTTTTAATTTTTCTTCAGTATCCGGCTCACTGCCAAAAACCATAGGCACAAGTGATTCTGTGATATCCTGAATTTTAATATCAGAATTCTTTTCATATTGATTTACTTTGGGTTGAGTGTCAATAACTTCAACAATATTAGTATTAGGTAAGTTTTCATCTTCATGAATTATCTCATAATCTAATATATCATTTTCCTTTAATTCTTCCTTTTGAGACTCATGACTAATAAGATCAATTGTATACTGTATTTCTGTCTTTTCAGGCATTACATTCTCTTGTTTAGTCACTTCAAGAATTGTATCCTCACTTCTTAGCTCTACGGTCAGTATTGGTTGTTCTATAACTTCTGTATCTTCTTCACATGTCAATGAAGAATTGTCTACATCTTTTCTTAAATGATCTTCTTCCAAAATTTCATTTCTATCAGTAACAGGAGTAGTATTTGTAGATTGAACCGATTTTGTATCTTCATTCTTCTTCTTCAATTCTTTATTTATTTGTGAATCACTTATTTCTGTATTCACTTCGTTTTCTGCTTCCCTTATTTGTGAAGCTAGCAATTTTTCAGCATCTCTAACTTCATGGTAAACAAGTACAGCTGAGTCTACAATTATATTATTTTTCGCTTCACATGGTTGAATTGCAGACGAAGGTTTGTCAGTTGAAATGCTAATTTGTTCTATTTCTTTTTCGACAGTCTCTGTCTTAGATGTAATATCAAGTTGTTTCATTTGATTGAATGCTAATAAACGTTCTGCATCTACAAGATCTTGATAATTTTGTCTTGGTGTTTCAAACACTATCTTAGTTATTTTATTATCATTCAATTTGTTAGCAGCATTTGTTTCAAGAACATCTTCGCATAGGTTCGTTGAAATTTCCTCTTGTACAATATTTTCTTTCTTGAACTCTTTATAGTTCTGGCTAAGCGATTGATCGCATATCGATTGTTTTTCAATTTGGCTGATAGGAATATCTTCAGTAATATTTTCAGATTTTAATAAAGTTTCTGGACTTTGTTCGCGAGATTTTATAATACCAAATATAGTCTCAGCATCTACGATTTGCTGATAACTGTGTTTTGGTGTCTCGTATATAATATTTATCGCAGTTTCTTGTTCAGGTAATTTACTATCTACATCTTGAGTAACAGTCTGGGATTCCTTTATCAATCCAAGTAAGTTTTCCGCATCTGCAATAGTTTGATAGTTCTGGTGCAAAGGTTCAAATATATCTACAGACTTTATAATCGAATCATCTTTCACAGTTTGAGGTATAGCATCATTTATATGTTGAAGAGTAGAATCATCTTTACTACATACAATGTCTTCTTTATTTTCCGCTGACTGTTCTATATTTACAATTTCAGATTTTTCTATCAATTCTAATGATTCGGTAATTTCTTTTGATTTAATAATACCCAATATGTTTTCAGCATCCGCAATTTCTTGATAACTGTGTCTCGGATGTTCTAATATCAAAGTACTATTTATATTTGCTTTATTTTCTGATTCTGGTTTTATGCTTTGAGCATTTTCTGAAGGCAAATCCGTAGCAATAGATTTTTGATGGTCAGATATCGTAGAAGAATTATCACTTATTATCAAGGCATAATTTTTTTCTGAGTCCTTAATTTCTTGATAGTTAACATTCGGGAAGTCATTTCGTATGGACGGAATATGTATATAAATATTAGATTCATCTTGTTCATTGTCCTTATGAGCTACAGTAATCTCAGTTAGTCGTTCTTGTTGTTGTGTATATTCTTGTTTGCATTCTCCTTGTTGTGTACCTTGCAATTCTTTAACTACCTTTTCTGGCAAACTTTCAGATTTTAGCTCTTCAGGTTTTGAAGATTCGCTTTGTTTCGTCATAAGAAGATAGTAATTATAATCTAAGAGTTGATAATCCAAACCCACAGCGTATGGCTTGACTTCTTCGTTTAGTTCTAAGTAAGAAGTCGATTTTACTTTTTCAATGGGTTTTTTGCGTTCTTGAACAGATCCAAATATAACTTGTTCTAGAATATCGTCTTCTTCTTCAACATCAATTTGTGAAGATATGTTCAAATTAATTTCGGAATCATTCGTTATCTGTTTTTGCTTGAATTCAGCATCAGTTTGTATCGATTGATCAGGTTTCTCATGTGTACATTTCAAAGTTTCTGGACTTGTAATAACGTCTGAGGAGCTTTGTAGAATACTTTCTTGAATTATTTCTTTGGGCTCCTCAATGTGGTCATCTAATACTACCGTACTTACTTCTTTAATTTCATTCTTAGTTTCATTAGAGTCGTAAAAACTTTTTTCATTTTCAATTAATTTTTCTGTTATTAAAACCCTATCTAATTCTTTATCTTTCTCCGATTTCTCTAATGATTCCACGATTTCTTTACCCAATTCATGAGTACATTTAAGATCAAATACTTCTTTTTCCTCCAAATTAATCTCATCTATGTGTTCGGATATTTTCTCTTCAGATTTATCATCAAGAGATGGCTCTTCCAAGGAGTTACTCTTGCTATTGAAAACTTTTACGGTCCTTATAGGAGGTAGTTTTTTCTCCTCATGAGTAATAAGATAAATCTTACGTGTTTCCTCCACTTCTTGCTCAATAGGTTTATAAAGAGTAATTTCTTCAATAATATTTACTGAACGTTCTTTGTGCGTATCAGTTGAGAAGAATTTATCATTGTTATTTTGTTCGCTAGCAGAAATACTGACTGTTTCGATATTAACCGATTCTGATTCATCAGTAACTGGTGAAATATCTTCTTTATGTTTTACGGTCAAATCTGGACTAACGTGAACTTCAATAGATTTGTCTTGAAGATCATCGTTTGCGTCCTTAATAGGATTGGCTATTTCTTCTAAAATAGTTACTTCAGATGCAATGTGTTCTGAACACGTGTCCTCAATACATTCTTGCGCGGGTCCAGTTATTGGTTCGAAGCTAGTTTCTGAAAATTTATCTTCTTCTGCCATTAAAGTGTTCCAGTCCATTGTTATAATACTGCTTTTGACAGTGTCTGACACAGTCTCAACCACAATTTTACTATCGGTTTTTACTTGCGATGTATGATCTGACGTTATTTGGCTATCAGTGTTAGACTTAATATGCTGCTGATCACTAGAGTCAGATTTAATTTCTTTAGGTTTAGTAATTTTTTCTTTAATATGTTTTGATTTATCAATTTGTTCGATTTCTTTTAACGCTCTATCAATTTCATCATCAACGGTAGTTTTATTTTTCTTGCTCTTAGATTTCTTTTTATGCGGTTTCGAATCTTTACAAGACTGTTCATCTGTGGGTAAGATTTCAGATTCTTTAATTTCTACCTTGAATTTGTCTGGTGATTCCTTGTCCTTAGCATTTGATTTTTTGGACTTTGATTTTCTTTTAAGCTCAGTAAAATGCTCCGATACAATCATATTATCAACTGGAAGTTTTTCTTCCAACAGAATACTAGCATTATTGTCATCGGAGATTTTATCTTCAGTTTTTAGTGACGACACAAAATTAGAATCTTTTACATTATCATGAACAGCGTGAGTTCCCTCAGCATCACATGGAACTTTTTCTGGTTCAGAGAAATCTTTTACATTCTCAATATTTATATCTGATGGTGAATCATTTTTCTTATTTTTCTTTTTCTTTTTTTGTTTTACCGATCCAATATCTACATTTTGGACAGGATTTTCTTCTTCACATATAGACACCTTTTCAAGACTGTGTATCGCAATATTTTCTGAAACATTTTGTGACACTTCATCACTTTTTTGTAGTATCTCATCTGACTGTAAGCTACTTTCTGGGATTGAACCCTGAACCGGGAGTTTTTCTACCATAACATCTTCGAAGGTTCTATCTTCTTGTAACTTAATAATATTTGAAGATGTTTCCTTTTCTGATATATTTTCAGATATATTAGATTCATCTATGACCTCTCCTGTAAATTCTGGTTTCAGTAAGACTTTCTCTTCAGTAACCTTTATAGGCAATGTTTCAATTTTATTCGAGACATCAATTGTTTCAGTTTCAGCTATATGTTTTTTGACCCTATCTTGGGAACTTTTTTGACTTTTCTTTTTCTTATTTTTAATAGATGAATCATTTTCTTTTGCTTCTCCTTTCGTTTCTGCTGCTGTAATTATTATATCACGATTTTCATATCCTTCTTTGCTCTTATCTCGCGAGTCTTTTGTTTTTTTCTTTTTATGTTTATCAGATTCTTCGATTTCTTTAAGCGCTTTTTCTATCTCATCTTCGGTATTTTTTGGTTTCTTTGATTTATGCTTCTTTTTTGATTTCTTTTGCTCTATTTCTGAAACATTTTCTTCAATTGTTAATTTCTCTGTGCTTTCACTATCAGTCGGTTTTTCAGCAACCTTTTCAACCTGTTGCGGCTTTTCTTCCTTCTTAGAGATTATTTCTTCTGAAATTTTAGACGACTGTACCTGAACAGGTGGTTTATCTATTTCTATTACTTCCACAGTATCATCAAAGTCTTGAACTTCTATTACTTTTTTTGTCAATTTCTTCTTTTTTAACATCTGAACGTCATGAGCCTTAGTAGGACGTTTTTCAGGAGCTCTACGCTGTCTTGGCATGTCTCTTGATCGACTTCGCTGAGAGGGCCTCTCTGGTCTCTCCGTTTTTAATTTCAGCGATTCCTTTGGCTGGGTTTTTGGTTCATATGAAACCGGTGGACTCTTTTCCACTTCGACAACTATCTCCTTTACCATTTCGACTTGTGCCACTTGTGGTTTTGGCAAAGATGTGATACTTTGCGTCTTTACTTGTTTACGTAATCCTAGGGCCAAAATCTCAGCGTACGACAATTCATGAGTTCTAAACTCTTTTACCGATCGAGTCGGACTCGATTCGGCCTGGGGAGACACCTGCGATATCAACTTATTTTCAGTCTCTTCGTACTTCACAGGCTGTCCAGAATAGTAGTCGTGTATTTCACTCGTTTCCGTTTCATAGTAAACGTTCGTATCACCTGCGAACGGTTCGCACTCACTAACTTCGCACACGATCTCACTAATGCCTTTAGGCTCACTAGACTCGACTGGGTAGTCGGTAGGGGATCGAGGTCGCACAGCACTGATAATTTCACTCTGATTTCTATCATCTGGGCTCGCGTCTCTCGACGGCGTTCGCTCTCTCGTCTCTCTCTGTTCGTATTGCAATCTGCGCATGGGGAGCCGCTCGGCCGGCGAGGCGGAGCGCGAG
>DVTA01000034.1:0-14290 GCA_018233265.1 Junonia stemosa | reverse complement strand
TCGCGCATCTTCGTATTGCACCGGCTCGCCAGTCGATCCTCGATACTGACGCCGGAAGGCTGCGCGCGCGCCGTCCTCCAATAAATACGTAATCCCCTTTAGTATTCCCCTGCATCATTAAAAAAAATATTTTAGTAAGTAGAATTTCGTATAACACGATCCTACCTGCCAAGTGGAAATAAACACTTTCAAACATAATTATCATACAAATATTCAATGTAATTTGTACCCATTTACTTTTTACTTTAATTAACTAGTACCTACCTACCTATAAAAAGTAGTAAATAGAACTTCGAAAACCGTAAAAATTTTTCTTTTAAATTGTAATTAAACGTGGATAGACAGATTGACAGACGGACATAGTGAAATTATATGAGCTACATTTCAAATCTACCCTTAAAATGTGCAAAAAATTCGAATGTGCATAATATTCCAAATTATGTTTACTGTTGGTATTCTACATCAGTATCATGATACAGTTATTTAAACTTCCATGTCATATTTCTCTTTAGAGAAATATTTGCAAAATCATTGTAACATCATAAATTGAAAAAGTTACCTAACAGTATAAATAATTCCAATAAATATTTTACTATTACAATAATTTAGATATTATCACTGAATACATTCTTACCTAAAAGTTTTTTAAAAAGGCACCTCATCTTCTTGGTTCTAGCAGCGGGAATTACAAGTCGAGATCCTGTTGTCCTATGCTCAAAACAAAAAAAAATGCTGATAGCGTGTGTTTTCCAATTACAGAGCATAATGCGACTCAGTGCCGCACAATGCGCGCCGCGCCGCGCGGAGAGAGGACGTCTGCACCGAAGATCGCCGTGTCGACTCGCCATGTGATGTGAAGTTCTTGAAGAAGGTTGAAGATAGAAGATACTCGAAGATGTAAACAAAAACAGTTCTTTTCAGAACTATCTTGCGTGCCGCTTCCTGTTTCTATTGAACACGACGTAACAATCTTGTTTCAATACGAAATACGAACACGACGCAAAAACAGTCCTTTTCGGGCCTGACCTCGTTTCAACGATGACGTCACTATTTGCGGCATACAATCACGTTTCAAACGACAGACGTTGCTTTTGTGGCATGCACATTTTATTTCATACAGACGTATTGACAAAGTGCTGCTACAAATGTAACGAAATAAGTACTTTTTAAATAAAGGTTCAATTTTTGAGCTTTTTTTTAAAACTAACTAAGTTTTTGAAATAACGGAAAATCTTCTGATCTCAATGATAATTCATCGAGATCAGAAGATCATATAAATTCTTTTAATTTGACCTAAGTGAAACAAGTCTTTGTTTTTTCAAATTTGTTTTATAAATAGCTGTTATCATTACTTCTTTTATCCACATGGCCATAGTGCTAATCAATAAAATGAACGCCCCTTTTACACAGCTTATATGACACGTTAAACCAAAAAGCTAAGTTTGGCAGTCTTTAGTCATTATCCGATAGGACATGCAGGGACAATGTCCAAATTACTATACCGTGGTATAATTTTATTTACGTGTTTTCTACTTTTGAATTGTGAAGTGTACAACGAGAGACCTAAGATCAAAGTCTCAGATGGTGATCTTATATTTGAACCAGCATACGACAAAAGTATTTATTTAAAACCAAATGGACCTAAGTCTACAATATTTTTTGCTGATCTAGACTACAAAAACTTAAGTAACGTTACAAGACTTAATCAAAACAATTTACCTTTCTCAAGTGATAACAGACAAACCTACCCAAGCCAACCCGACGAGTTGCTTAAAAGAATAGAAAAACTTGAGTCTCTCACCGCTACTTTAACAAACGAATTTAATCTAAATATCACGCGATTAACTCGTCGAGTTAATCGTCTGAACACCAGAGTACTAACTTTAGTTAACAACAAAAGGAAAAACGAGTGTCAATCACAACCTTGTCAGAATGGAGGAACTTGTTTAAATTTGGTAAATAGCTACCACTGTCTCTGTCCCTCCAATTGGAAAGGAGCTAACTGTGATGAAGATGTAAATGAATGTCATAACTTCGCCGGCACTGATTTAGGTTGTCAAAATGGAGCAACTTGTATCAATACACCCGGTTCTTATCAATGTATATGTAAACCAGGTTGGTATGGGATTGACTGTACAAGAACGGCTAAAAACTGTTCTCAAGGTGATTTTGAAATGTGTGGTCACGGAATATGTATAGAATCAGGACAGGGAATCAAATGTCTTTGCAATCAAGGTTGGAAAACCAACGGAAAAGATATCGCTTGTTTGACGGATGTAAATGAATGTGAATCTGGCCAAGGTGTCAAATGCTCAGTAAATCCAAGAGTTGAGTGTATTAATTTACCTGGCTCGTTTCGATGTGGAGCGTGCCCAGCGGGCTACGAAGGTGATGGATTTGCTTGTTACGATATTGATGAATGTTTAACGATAACGAATGGCGGATGTAGCACTAGCCCAATGGTTTCTTGCCACAACACTATTGGCTCTCGCATATGCGGTTCCTGTCCACCAGGCTATCAAGGTGACGGAATTACATGTACTTGGAGAGGGTCTTGTTCATTGAATCGTGGTGGTTGCCATCCGTCTGCACAATGTATCGATAACCCAGCACTCGGAGGAGTTACACAATGCAAGTGCCCACTTGGAATGGAAGGAGATGGAATCGGTTTACAAGGATGTTATGTTTCAGCAATTGATAATACCACTCAACGATGTGAAAATAATCCATGCGGAGCTCATGGTCATTGTCACCCACTTCGTAATGGCTACACGTGCATTTGTTATCAAGGTTATGGTGGCGCTTACTGCGAGAAAGAAAACAATTTCTGCACTAATAACCCATGTCACAATGGAGGTACATGCAGGCTTGATGACAGGTTATCAAAGGGATTCAGATGTGAGTGCAATGCTTTATATTCTGGTGATCTTTGTCAAGCTCATTCACAACCTTGTGGTGGGGTTCTTGATCACGAAGAAGGTAGTATTATCTACCCAACGTCTAATACAACATATGGTCATAATTCCAGATGTGCTTGGGTTATTCATACAGCTCCGGATAAAGTTATTAATGTAACATTTAGTAAGTTTAATTTAGAATACCATTCTGACTGTCGCTATGATTTTGTACAAATCCATGATGGCAGAAGTTCTGCTAGTCAATTAATAGGTAGATTTTGTGGTAATACCTTTCCAAAAGGTGGGAATATCATTTCAAGTCATAATACTCTGTATTTTTGGTTTAGGTCAGATCAGTCGGTTGCTAAAGATGGGTTTGCTTTACATTGGACTAGTATACCACCGGTTTGTGGGGGGGAAATAAACGCAACGACACATGGTCATATACGTTCACCAGGTTCTCCTGGCAATTATCCACCAAATCGTGATTGCTATTGGCATTTATCAACAACGTTAGGCAAAAGAATACAATTACACTTTTTTGAACTTGATATAGAAGAACATGTGAATTGCAGTTTTGATTTCTTAGCTATTTACGATGGTAGTCGAACAGTAGACCCACTTATAAGTCAATATTGTAATTCAACCCAACCAGCACCAATACAATCAGCAGGATCTGATATGCTTATACATTTTCATTCTGATGGATATGGCGACGGTAAAGGTTTTCAAATAACATATGCACCTATCGAAGGAGTTCCTGGATGTGGTGGCTTCTTTACAAATGATAAAGGAGAAATAACTTCACCTTCATTCAATGGTGCTTATTTGAATAATCTGCTTTGTGAATACAAAATAAAAACAAGTTCAGGTACAAGGATTCGTATCGATTTCAAATCTTTTAGTTTGGAAAGATCTCTCAGGTGCAAATACGATTTTTTGAAGATCTATGATGGTCCGTCTTCAGATTCACGCCTCGTTGGAAAATTTTGTGGCACTAATCATCCAAAAACTTATACATCTTCTTCAAATAGTCTTTATATTATATTTAAAAGCGATCATACTACATCATCTGGAGGTTTCAAAATAACTTACGAATCAATTTGCTTAGAAACAATTACAGGAGATAGTGGAATTATTAAAACTCCCGGATATCCTCTAAATTACCAAAAACAAATGATCTGTGATTATATTATTAGCACTACACCTGGGAAAGCGATAATCTTAACATTTCAAGATTTTGATATTGAAGATAATAGATATTATAATTGTCAATATGATTATGTTGAAATTCGGGATGGACCGTCTATGAATTCCACTTCAATGGGTAGATATTGTGGTGGTTCTGAATTTACTCCACCTACACAATCATCTACTCATAATTACATGTTCATTAGATTGAAATCAGATATCAGTGTAACAGGGCGTGGGTTTTACGCTAACTTCACAACGATAAACACAGAATGTGGAGGAATCTATAGAGAAAATACAGGCATTATTAACCACCCCTCTGACGATAAAGAACGATATTCTAATAGTCAAACGTGTACATGGATGTTAATCGCTCCAGAAGGAATGCATATTAAGTTAACATGGAATAGGTTTGAACTCGAAAATATGCCATCATGCAATAGTGATTATGTTCTAATTAGTGAAATCGATGAAAACAACGACAACAACACTTTAGGCAAATATTGTGGAAGTACATTGCCCCCGGCATTAACTACTTCCTCAAATCGCCTCATGATAAAGTTTGTGTCAGATATTAGTATTCGGTTAAATGGTTTTTCACTATCGTATACATTTTTAGATGAGAAAACACACTGTGGAGGGCTCTATGTAAAATCTCATGGCTTTATATATTCTCCAGGGTGGCCTCAGAATTACGAGTCAAATCGTGATTGCACTTGGACAATAACTGTTCCGTTTGGTCAACAAATTATGCTTAATATAACTGATTTCGATTTAGAGCGACCCTCACGAAATACTTGCGTTTTTGGTGATTATTTGGCAATAAGAGACGGTTCCTCTGAAAATGCACCTTTAATAGATAAATTTTGTGGATATTTTAAATCCAAACGTATAATTTCTACGGCTAATAGTGTTTACATACAATTTCATTCTGATTTTTACTTAAGTGGTAGTGGATTTAAAATTGAATGGGACGGAACTATACGAGGTTGTGGTGGAGTATTAAGTAATGCCCATGGTTCAATAGCATCACCAAATTATCCTCAGGAGTATAATGAAAATGCAGAGTGCTTTTATCGGATTGTAACTAGCAGTGGCTCGAAAATTAGAATATCATTTGTAGAATTAGATTTAGAACGAACACAAGACTGTAAAGACGACTATGTAGAAATATTCGATGGAAGAGATAGCAATGCTTTTAGTTTTGGAAAACGTTGTTATAAATCTTCTAAAACAGATATTATCGAGACGTCTAGTAATTACGCATTTATTAAATTTAGATCAGATATTTTCATTAGCGGTAAAGGTTTTCTTCTTAATTATAATACAATATGTAATAATAATATAAGTGGCAGTTATGGTGTCATAGAAAGTCCGGGCTATCCTGATAATTATCCATTAAATATTAACTGTCTATGGACAATTACTGTTCCGAAAGGCAACAAAATTAACGTTACGTTTACAAAGTTTGACATATTTCGATCGTTTAGTCCATATCGCCCATGGATTCCACATCGTCCATATCGTCCGATGTACATTATCCAACGTAATTGTGACGTAGCCTATTTACAATTCAAAGAAACTTTGAATAAAAACTTTTCTGCCAAGATGTGCGGTAATTCGCTGCCACAAGCAATAAGTACTAAAAGTAATTCACTACAAATTAATTTTGTTTCGGAAAATACTTTCCCTCGGACTGGTTTTCGTTTAGAGTGGATTAGTTATGGATGTGGCGGTCATATTCAAAAGCCTTTCGGTAGTCTATCAATGGATCATACTATTAATTTAATGAACGACATAGAATGCGAATGGATTATTGAAACACCTATAGGGACAGCTGTATCGATTACATTTTCGGAAATTTACATGACTGATTCTAAAAATTGTTCTACGGATGCTGTAGAAGTTTATAATGGCCAGAGCACAGCTTTCCCACTAATAACGAAAATTTGTCATCGAGATAAAACTAGTACTACTGTTCGAGCAAGTTCTAACTTTTTACTTGTTAGATTAGTAAAACAGTCTTCCTTACGGAATATATACTTTAATTCACATTTCGATTCTTCTAAGAAAGGTTGTGGTGGTGAAATAAATGCTCCATCAGGTTTAATTTACTCAAAAAATTATCCTAAAAATTACGAAGACAACCTGGACTGCGTGTGGTTGATATCAGTGCCGAAATATCACAGAATTGAGTTAAATTTCATGAGTTTTGATTTATACTCTACAGAAGATAACGATTGCGGCGATTCGATAAAAATTTACGATAATTTTGATTATAATTATTCTAATTATACGTCATTAATTTGTCCAAAAACTAACAAAACTCAATTTTTATCAGATCATTCAACTATTAAATTACAATTTCAAACGGATGCCTTCGGAAATGCAAAAGGATTCAAAGCAAATTTTACTATGACATGTGGAGCTATAATTACCGCAAAATCAGATGGAATTATTTCTAACACTCAGTTTATAAATAATAACAATAAAAATTGTACGTGGATTATACTTGCACCAAATCCAAATGAAAAAGTAAAACTAACAATTCAACACATGTCATTACCTAAGAACACAGATGTTATAACTAATCGTAACTGTCCTTCTTCGTATCTTAGACTGCTTGATGGTAACGATAACAAAGCGCCCTTGATCGATGAATTTTGTGGCCGGAAAGTCCCACCTACAATTATAAGTCATGGAAGTGCATTAACAATCATATTAGGTTCATATACAGATAACATAAAAGGACAGTTTTTAGCACACTATTCAGTTTTAACGAATTCATGTGGTGGCAAACTGTCATCTGAAGAAGGTTCTATTGCTTCGCCAAATTATCCACTCTCGTATCCAAATAATGCTAATTGCGAATGGCTATTGACCACATCTCCTGGCAATAGGGTTTACATAACATTTGAAAACTTTGATTTAAATTATTCTGAAAATTGCAACGAAGATTATTTAGAGATAAGAGAAAATGATGGAGGAGGTGAGTTACTTGGAGTTTATTGTGGACAAGACATTCCTGTTAATACCACAACCGGAACAAAATTGTATATTAAATTCTATAGTGATAATAAAGAAACAGGTCAAGGATTTGTCCTTCACTATGGCTTCCTTCATGGAAATGAAATCACTGGACTCAATAACGGGGAAATAGCTTCACCTTTATATCCTTTTCCATATGAAGGCCAAGGTGAATATAGTTGGCGAGTTATCACTGAAAGTGCAAGTGTTATTTCTATTATAATTGATCATTTAGAAATACATACAACGAGTGATATTTGTAGTAGTAAATTACTTATTTATGACGGCTATGATGAGGAGGCTCCAATTTTACAAGAGTTATGTGGAATACTAAAAAGAGAAAGTAAAAATTTCAAGACTAGTTCCAACGTCATTTATTTAAAACTTATATTAGACGAGAACAATTTTGGTTCAGTATTTCATATCCATTGGGGACAATCAAACAAAGATATTACAGACAAAAGTAGTAAAATAAATTGTGGATTTAACCAAACTCAAATAGTGTCTCCTAACAGTGATTTAACCTTCAATTCGCCAAATTACCCAAATGACTATAATACTGATTCAAACTGTGTTTGGATATTTGAAGTAAATCCAAGTCGACATCTGAGACTTAATTTCAATGATATTACTTTAGAAGAAACTCCTAATTGTTTTGCAGATCATATTTCTATTTATTCTTCAAATCAAGGAGAGTGGATACCAATTCTAGAAAATATATGCCTCGCTGAAAATGTAAATAAAAAATTGGATACACGCACAAACGCTTTGAAAGTGACATTTAAAACTGACTCATCTATTACACGGAAAGGATTTCAAGCAACAGTACGATCAATTTGTGGTGGACTTCTCGAAGATAAGTCAGGGGAAATCGAAATTTCAAGTTTTGATTTTCGTGACAGATTTGAATCTAAAATAAGATGTAATTGGACAATAAAAGTGCGCCCAGGTCGAACAATACAAATGAAATTTATACATTTTAATATAACAAATGTAAATGAATGCTCTACATACGTCATTTTACGCAACGGTGAGAGCACTGAATCTCCACTTTTGGGTGATGGAAAATATTGTGGATATTCGCATGAAAACAAAGATCAAATTATTTCATCTAGTAATGCTGTATCCATTAGTTATGTTGCGTTAAATACACTACAACAAAGAATAAATAAAATATTTCCGTATTTTAAACTACATTATGAAGAAAAAAATATTGAATGTGGAGTAACATCTACCTTGGACGCTGATCATAGGTGGGAAATCATTTCTTCGCCTAATTATCCCTCTGTACCAGTTCCGTATACGGAGTGCATATGGTCTTTCACGGGGCCTCCGGGAGAAATTTTAAGAATTGATTTCTTAGAACGATTTGATTTAGAAGTTTCAAACCAATGTACACTAGAATTCGTCGAAATTAGGGATGGATCTTCACAATTAGCTCCACTGAAAGAAACTATTTGTCAAGACCGACCGGGGACAATTAAAACAAGTAGTAACACAATGTTTATAAAATATTCAACACAAATTCCAGAACCTAGAAATGGTTTTAAAGCTAATGTATCTATAGATATATGCGGTGGTACAATTATTGCAAAGTCAGGAGAAGTATCGTCTCCAGGATATCCACATATGGCTATTTTACCCCCAAGTACGGTATGCGAATGGCATATAATCTCATTACCAAAACATACAATTCAATTGAATTTCAAAGACCTAAACCTTCCTGAATCCGAAAAGCCTTGTGAAACAAAAATTACAATCGAAGAAATAATTTTTGCTAACAACACATCTGAATTAGGTAAAATTAAAGAGTTTTGTGACAATAGCATCGAAGATTACACAGTGCCTATTGAGACACTTACTAATAAAGTAATAGTTAAACTACAATATGGCAAACCAAGCCAGTGGACCCAAGTTTCAGAAAATAGAGGTTTTCGTTTTACTTTTAATTCTTCGAGGCCTTCTTGTGGGGGTCAAATAACAACTTCAGAAGGATATTTGACAACACCTGGCTATCCGCGAGAAACTGACTTGCGCTATTGTCAGTGGTCCATTACAGTTCCAGATTTAACACGACGAGTACGGTTAGAGCTTATAGATTTTGACAGCAAACAGGACTTGAGCGTTTTCAATGACTTAACATTCTTGTCTCAAATAGAAGGGCGGCAAACTAATGAGAACAATTCTTCCAACAATCCAGTAATCTACGAATCAACTGGAAATAAGATGTCCTTATATCTTTTTAGAACGAATAGAAATAAATTAAGATATCGTTTTAATGCTAAGTTTACTTCCGATGAACCAGCATTGTGTGGTGGAAGCCTAAGAGGTATACAAGGAAATCTTCATTCTCCAGATTTAGAACAAGGTTACGTTTGCGAATGGAATTACAATGGAATTTCCACGTCTATCGATACCAATATTTATAAAACTTTATCTGTAAATATCACACTTAATTCCTCTGCACGAAGTAATTGTCCACCTTATGATTCAAAACTTAATATCAATTCGAACGTGGCCAGTAAGGGCATATTATATAGTCGGAATATTTGTGGTAATCATACAGGAGTATTATTTAATATCCCGGCACCAAATTTAAATATAAAAGCAATACAATATAAACGTAGTCCACTTATATTTGACATTAATTGGAAATTAAATCCATGCGGCGGTGTAATATATGCAGGACAAGATCCACTAAACATTTTAAATATACCCAGTTCTCATAATATGACAATAGATTGTGCATGGCTTATTGTAACTCTTGTGGGCGTCAGAATAGAATTTAAACTTGAAGGCTCGTTTAATTTAGAATGTTCGGATGAATATTTACTAATAAATCAAGGATTAACTAGAAACTCTCTGAAAATAGGAGATTACTGTAAAAGCCAAATTCAGGAACAAGCTCTGATAACATCTTTTATGTATACCTATATTCAATATCACTCAAAACCTCAAACGAATACTAATGTCAAGCTTATGGTGAGGACCGTTAGTGTTCAATGTGGAGGACATCTCACGCAATACGATAGAAGATTTACATCTCCAAACTATCCTAGAAATTACCCAGACAATCAAGAATGTGTGTGGGAAATTTACGCAGGATCTGGGTATAGAATATCTCTTCAATTTGAAGATAGATTTGCGGTGGAAGATACGGCCAATTGCACAAAAGATGCAATTATCGTTTATGATTGGATAGAATATAAGTATCAAGAAATTTCACGAATTTGTGGCCGTCGTATTCCACTTCCATTTAATTCGACATCAGAACGAATGAAAATTGTCTTTCGCACAGACGGGACTACTAATTTAGATGGATTTAAAGCAAAATGGGTACCTATATGCGGTGGAACTCTTATAGCGAAAGAAACAGAGCAATATTTGTATAGTCCTGGATATACAAATGAATATTATCCATCCTTGAATTGTGAATACGAAATTTTAGCGCAGTCTAATACCATTTTAGTTAAATTTTTAGATTTTGAACTTGAAGGATCATACCCCGAATGTGAATACGACAATTTAACTATAACTGCGCAGAGTAACTATAACTACTTCTATGGTCTTTATTGTGGAAAAGAATTACCACCTCCAATGCACGCCAATGATAAAGTGAAAATTACTTTCAAAACTGATCGTTTTGGACAAAGAAGGGGATTTAAGTTAACTTACTCTCGGTATTCGTGTGGAGGAACAATAAAAAATGCAACAGTTATAACAGCCGGTTCATTAGATAACTATATTGAAAATACAAACTGTACCTGGTCAATTGAAAGTCCACCTAATAAGGTTATAATAATAAAATTCCTGTACATAGATATAGAGAGTAGCTATGATTGCTTTAACGATTATATAGCAGTATATGATGGTTCGACCATAGATTTAAATAAACGGTTGTCATTAATGTGCGGTCATATCAATACTACAACTGTTTTAAAAAGTACTGATAACAAAGCTATTATACAGTTTGTTTCTGATAGTTACATAACTTATAAAGGATTTAAAGCAGAAGTATTCTTTAGTTACTCTGAATCAGTTGGCTGTGGCGGACAAATAGATTTAACGGCTACGTCTAGTAAGACCTTAAAATCTCCCCTTATAGGAAGCAGCGTCGTGTATGAGAATTATTTAGACTGTCATTGGACAATAAAAGCACCAATAGATCACTTTATCAAAGTTGACTTTACTTCCTTTCACATAGCTCCTTGTGTAAATGTCAACCAAACAGCATTAGGCAAAAGTAAGTGTGATTGCGATTTAGTAGAATTAAAAGACGGCTTAAACCCAAATAGCTTAATTATTGGCACATACTGTGGGCATTCATTTCCCCCGCAATTATCGTCTTCAAGTAATACAATGATAATTAGACTTTCTACTGACGGAGAAGCAACAAGCTCTGGATTTGAGGCAATTTTAACTTCTCATCCTTCTCAATGCGGCTCATCTGTTTTTACTATCTCCAACTCTTTGCAAACATTAAAATCACCAGGCTACGAAACGGGAGTTATTCCTCGAGGATTACATTGCAGTTACTTTTTTGATGCAAGTCCTGAACCATATTCCACAGTTCATATTAGGATACAGGACCTGGATCTTGAAACTGGTACAATGAATAGATGCGACATAGACAGACTAGTTATCACTAGTCATCCACAACCACGAAACATGACTTTAGGTAAAGATTTTATACTAAACGAGTCGGCAGATGACTTCTTCTCTCGTACAACGTTCTTTTATGACACATCGGTAAAACCTATTAAACAATTTGAATTATGTGGTTTAAAGAAATCTATCGATTATTATGTTTCGGGAAGCGTTAAAATGAATTTACAAACTGCAGCAGAATCTACTCACACCCATAAAGGAATCGACATTTCAATATCATATTTAGGCGTATGTGGCAGAAATTATACTGAATTACAAGGTAGAATACAAACACAAGTCATGACATATAACGGAACAGGTACCAAGGACTGCTTCACGCTGATTACTGTACCAGAAAATTTTACCATATCAATGTATTTTCTATCGATATCGCCGGTATATTGGAATGAACTATTTTTAAAGATTTTCGACGGTAACACAACGGGTTCGCCACTATTAGCTAAAGTAGCAAAGGATTACGAAGAACACATTCAAGTATTTTCTACCGGTCGATATTTACTTATGCATAATCATATCATAGACTCAGAAGCGGTAACTTACGATTTAAATTATATCGCTACAAACAAGAGCAGAGGATGTGGTGGATTACTTCATAACGCAGCGGGAAGAGTGACAAGTCCTCTTTATCCTAATATTTACAGGGAAAAATCTACATGTGAGTGGGAACTCGAAACTCCAATAGGAACACGAATAATGATACATTTCCTTGTATTCGATCTCGGTCAAATTTGTGATCAGAATTATCTTAGTCTTGTCGATAAAAGCGGTAATACCATCTCTACATATTGCTCAGAAACTCCGGCAGATTACACAAGTGATGACAATTATATAAAAATTGTATTTACTACTACAAGAAATAATGGTGGTACTGGTTGGGTGGTAGATTTTGTAGCTGTATTATGAAAATCGTTTTTAGTTTAGTTCACTGACTTATAATGTTGTACTTATGTTTTTTATCTATGTCGCCTTTTATTTATTTCTATCAAAATATGAACTTCACGAAGCCCTCAAATTTATTTTTTGGCGCCTGAAAGTCTCGTAACATAAGGTGACCTTACGATATATTGCAAGGAACAAATAAGGTATACCTAACAATAGGGTCGCTGCATTGAATGAATGCCTACATCCCATATAACATGTCATGTTACATTGAAATTATTCGGTTACTACTGACCAACACGTATACGACCACCCGTGAGCATTGCTGTAATGTTTAGAACCCGTTCCCACTTTTCGTATGTCCAGATGATTTTAATCGGATGTTCCAGTGGCAGAACATTTTATATGAAGCTCTTACTTATTTCATATGACTTGTCGTCCGATAAAGAATCGTAGATTTGTATAGAAACGCCGACATCCGATTAAAATCCGGATCCGACACACGACAAGTGAGAATGGGCTCCACCAGGGGCACCGTCATTTGTCAATACGTTTGTACATCTGGCGTCCAGCCAGAAACTGATTTAACGAGCTATATCTATTCGGACCTAGGATTTATCTCGGCTCGAAATTAAATTTGCGGTAAGGAATAATTTATTCTGGTAAGATTTATGTGTTACCCCATCGATCTCGTGTATTCAGATATTCTATCATAAGTTACAATATGACTTAGATTTTCGATATTGGACTCCGCAGGTTCCTGACCATGAAGAGGAGTTATTGAAAAGTTGACCTTTAGTGTTACAATTTGGCCTCTTAACTCATTAGCTTTAAATTTTCATATTTACAATAGTACAATGACATGCCAAAAATTTTTTCCGGTACATTATACTTGGTCTTCCAACAGTTCCAAGAATGATAGAGAGGTAGACAGGACATGGTGAAACTATAAGTGTATTGACTACGAATTCTAAATACCTATACTATACCTAAATACTTAAAAAATCTCTAAATATTTACCATCAGATAGAGTGATGATAATCAACAATTCATGTCAAACTGGACCGCTCCATAATTCCTAGGGCAATTCGACGACTAACGATCATGATTGACCGCGGCTAGTATTGAATCATAATTACGTTGTCGTCCGTTTGATTGGTTGTGACGAATTATTGCCTAACGGTGCGTTTTCCTCTTCTGTTTCGTCCCCAAATATGGTTTGGCTCTTTATAAGATTGTTGATCAAAATTTTAGTGACTTTTTCTTTAAGAAAGACGCCAGAATCAGAAAGTAAAACAGATGACTAAGTTATTAACAGTAAAGTGTATGCCATGCACCTTTGGGTTGCAATTGATTGGCACGTGGCGACTTTTGTGTATTTGAATTATCCACATGCATTTATCCCGTCGCTACCTTTGATTTGACCTATTATAAAAACATGTACCAGGTACTTGAAATGTATGTAAACAAAATAAATATATTACAATTGCTATTTTTAGTAATGCTAATGCAATGCAATATGCAAATAAAATACTAAATTATTAATTTGAATAAAGTTTTTTTAAAAAACAGACACGTGCAGAACCGAGACGTGGGATCTCGAGCTATAAAGTTTTGTGTGTATTATT
>DVTA01000033.1:0-14356 GCA_018233265.1 Junonia stemosa | reverse complement strand
TGGATTAAGCTCCATACCGTCTCCCTAATAGGAGAAGAGGCCTATGCCCAGCAGTGGGATATGTACAGGCTGTGTTATGTTATGTTATGTTATGTTATGTTAACCATTGTACTAGTACATAGTACATTTCACTACCACCTAGTTAAGATTTGAATTAACATTTCTCAAAGTCGGTATTTCAATTTAGCTCGTAATGCCTACAATGCAACTCTCGAATGGAATAATTCAAAATGTTGAAATGGAGTAGCATATTCTTAGAAAGCCGAGTTATTTTTATAACACTTCGATGAATAGCATAACAGAGAAATGAATGGAATAAAAATAGTCTCGTTATAATCTCTATTTTTTATTCAAAGTTTTTTTGTGTTGAATTGACTGTGACCTGTGGCATTAGCTAAATGTTTTTTGGTATACCTCGCCATTTTACTCGCCTCATTTGTCACTGCACCAAAGCATTGACTTTATTATGATTAGCGCGTTTAAACAAACAAGCAACCAAACAAAATCATTACTCATTCGTTTTAATATTGATCCGTATTTGATTATAATATTATTAGGATACTAAGCGTATCCAGGGGTGTGTTAAGGGTCCCAAGAGCCTCTCGTCATGTCTCTGAATTTCCCGTTGTTAAATCTCAAATTAAATCAATGTCGTCCTAACCCTAAATTCTGTACTCATTGGGCGAATCTAGAATGGCTATAGAATATTTAAGCAGAACCCAGAAATTTTCATACATAAAAACACATACTACATCAAAGTAACTATGTAACCGAAGCCCAATAACATTTTCTATATGTAACGTCATATTCCCCATGGCAATATGAAATGCCGAAAGCAATTAACGATGGCAGCGAATTTATTGTTTCGTTTATTTTTATTTTTCATCCGGAAATTGTTCATTCGCGGAATTCAGCCATTTAATTTCTAAAACATAGCTGTTCTCTGTTAAACTAACAGATGACGTATAAAATTGTAAAAGGGATTTTGTTATTTTAAATATTTTTATGAGAAATTTGGAAAAAAGTAACTAACTAGATCATTTAAAGAGAAACACTCTACAATCATAATAAAAACCTTTAAGGTTGTCTTTATGGTACGCTAAGAGCCTAATCCCTTAAAAACAGTGAAATGTGAGTAACTAAATATAGAAAGTTATCAGAATATAATTTCGTCCCATTAATTGTTCATTCGAAGGTGAATCCCGCGGGATTGTGGTGTGGCTCGGGTGATTGTGAAATATGGGTTAATCGATTAATCTCGTGGAAAAAAAAACAAGACATATCAGAGTAACTAAACACACAGGTTAAGGTTGTCTTTATGGTACAGGTATTGGAATCCCGCAGGATTGCGGTGTGGCTCGTGCGATTGTAAAATATGCTCTAAGCGATTAATCCATGTAACATACAAATAAAAAAAAAAAAAACGAGAAATCTGAGTAAGAGATTCTGAGATTAAAAATAGAAATGGTATCGGAATATCATTTCGTTCGGTTAATTGTTCATTTGCAGGTGAATCCCGCGGGATTGCGGCGCGGCTCGCGCGATTGCCGCCGCTGCAGTGTTTAATGCTGTTAAAACTTTGACCCGCTTACCCGGCTGCCGGGATCGCGGTCCGGGATAAAACTGATTATATTCTGTGGACAGATAATAATCGACCTGTTTGACGAAAGAGAATCGAAGGTACAAATATGATTAAACAAAAGTAAAGATTAAAATCAGCACTTTTTTGATTGGTAACTTAAAATTAACACATGAGGTACATATACCGATTGGACTGAACAAAACGATCATATTTATTTCATAACTCATAGGAAGAGGATGTACATTGTACATACTCGAAACGAAATGTTCTGTAACTTGATAAATGAAAATCAGACTCAATACGGTTTCGATGTGACAATTAAACATCAACCTTATTCTTTAGTAACAAAGTTGAAAATCCTTCGAGTCCCAATATACGGAAGCATAGGCCTGGCACCAAATATATCTTTTACGAGAAATACGGACGAATGAAATACGCTTTTGGAGAAGAAATGTGATTCATAACAGGATGCAATCAATACTCGATTTCGTAATACGGTATTACATAACATTGTAATCTTAAACTTGACATACATACGAGTAAGAAAATTTCAATAAGGAATGTAATGATAGATATTTTGTTTCGAAAAGAAAAAGAAAAAATATGGTAAGATATGAAGTGTGCCATAATCTGGAACTTTAGCCAGAAGTAATGATATCTCGAATTGACATTTTTCTGTCTAATGAGACGTCGACTAGCATGAAATAGATGCGATTCGCTGTAAAGCAAGTTTTCATGAAAATTGACCAGCATTATATTTCGGATCATACCACAATATTGTGTTGTGCAGACAGCGATGTATAACAAAGTTAAAATAATTTCCACTTTTTTGACTGTACGTGCATATGAACCTTTGGTGGAAAATGTTACGAATGATACTGAAAATCCCATTGACCTCTTAGAAGTAAGCAAGGAAACCAGAAAAATCCAAATTGCCACTTTCAAATTGGAATGATTTTCACGTTCTCGAAATGGTAATTTTATAATCTGTTCCATTTTTACGAAAAGTTTCAACCGCTATTAAATGTTAATAACGAAAAAAAAACAGCTGAAATTCAGTAGTTAAAAGTTCAAATTTTTAACCCTTTCGCTACCTAATAGTATACTGTGTCTTAATAACTGTTTTTCCTTAATTGAATAGCTATGTCCTGGAGGTTTAATGTTTAAAACGATATCGCTATTAAAATACTACACGACGTCACTCGATATCTTTATTTTGTAAAACTAAATCATCTCCTTTGTAACTCTTAATATTCATATAAGCTAGGTAGTTGTTATAAGTTTTGTAACAGTTAAATGAAAACATCCTACGAGAAACTAACGACACTTAATTTATTCCCCGTTAACACATTTAGATACTAATTAGAAACATACATCGCGGCAAACTTGTTTGACGATTGACGGAATTATTAGTCGACGGTGAAAAATGAATGCAATTGACTTATTTCATTTAAACAATGCAAGAGTTACTTTTAAACATGAAATATTGAGAACGAATTAGTATATTACATCAGTGTAAAACTTTGTGAATATAAAATTGTAGTATGAAATAACTTCACACAATCATTGATACTTACAAATTAACTGAAATAAGTACAAATTGAAATTTAAAAATTTTAATAATAATTTACATTATCTTTTTCGATATCGAAAAATGTACCTACTACAAAAACTGAAAACCAATTAATTATTCAAGACCAATTAGAATTGAACCTGGTATCTGAAAGCAATGACGGTGGAGATAATAAAGCCATTACTGCACGAAATGCCATGGGGCATAAAATCCAACGGCCGAGGTTATGATATCTGCCCCGTCCGGACGAGCTAAATCCCCTATACGCCCCATAACCTGGTACAAATCCTTCGGTAACCGGAGCACGGGTTACTGAAATAAATTGCTTTTTGATCTTAATGAAAGACTAGACGAATTAAATTGTAGAGGCACGCTTGTTTGCATAGAAGTTGGTTTGCTTGAATATGGTGTGATGCGTTTGGTAAATTATAGTATACTTATCTATCTGTACGTAATGAAAACTTTCATTTTAAAACATAAAAATCACACAGCCCGAATTCATGTGAGGCGTAATAAGTGAGATAGTGAGAGGAGATAGTGTGGGTGCATTTCACATTTGATAAATTTTTATTTACTTGCATGAAAAAAGAACTAAAAAATTTCAATCGTATCAGACAGTATATAAATACATTTTCTATCACACAAAAATACAGCAGACGATCTAAAAACGAAGTCAGATGAAAGTTGAAAGACGTCACAGACAGAACGAATTTATATTTTATAATTATTATTTGTATGGGATGTCAACATGAAATGTTGTATATATATACGTCTGGAACCGACATAACGTCACATTGACGTCTGCGAAACGTCGGACAGCAACGACGTCACATTAGAAGACGGTAACTCTTGAAAGGGTTCTGCTCTCAAACGATATCAGATATTTCTAAATGGCAAATGTACTGCGCGTTTATAGTTAAAATTTCTAGAAAACAACTATAATATCTACTGATAATAACGTTCAGTATCACCAACTTTATTTTGCTTATTATCATTAGTATACAGTCTTTTATTTTGACATGCTTCTTCATCACATGACCAAATTTCAAAGATCCCTGTTTAAAAGTACAACCGGGATATTTGGCACGAAATCCGTAGTGAATGATAAATAGCCACAATCATTTACCAATACGTATACATCATAGGTACGTGCGGTAGGAGAAGCGTGTTGTACAAAACATTAATCGAAGCGGACTAGGATAAGCTTGCCAACTTTATATCAACCAAGGCGTTTGATCCGCCCCGCTTCCTCCAGCCTCTAATCAAAACATTTATATAACTGTACACCGAGGAACTGTCAGGGGTCTCGTTAGCTGGCCCCATTGCACTGGCAACAGCGCCTGCCAAAGGGCTCTATAAGCAACGAACATCTGAGAGCATGATATACTCGTACATCTATATGACGAAGAAATCGAAGTTTGGCAACGCGTTGAGACTTGACTCTTCGGGCTTAGTGTTGAAACGTAGATATTAATCGTGTACAAAATAAACTATAATCACATGGAATTATGTCACGAACTAAGACGTAGGATTGACGAATATAGTCGAATTAGAAATAGAATAGTTTAGACAAAGTGAGATGACAGACGCTAAGAATAAACGAATCGTGATGATGCTCACGTGAGTAGTTCCTATAGATCACGATCATCACAAACTTGCCAAATTTTATTCGATAATGGCATTACCGTATACGTGCTATTTAGGGCCATCAAAATATAACATTATGTTTGCAGACAACTAACAAAATAGTAGCACCACTCGTTGTAAATTTTCTCCAATGTTAAAAACTCCAAGTGATTGTAGAAGGCATCACCATAAACCTAAGAATTGAATACACACTGATTTAAATGGTTTATTTAAGCCTAAGAATGAAGAGCAATTTAAACTGATGAAGAAAATATAAAATCTTAAGCTGTAACTACCAACAACATAAACTCGTCATTTTAAGAAGAACGTTAAAGCAATTTCAGTTTGCAAAAATCAAAGACATTTCACTTCCTATTGGAATCGAAGGTCACGACTAAACTGATTTCAATTAACAAGTTTCTGAAGGTAACGAGATTATTATCGCGAGAATGAATGAGACGACATCAAGTGATTTAATAAAATCAAATTTTATCGGCTTTATTGATTGAAAATATTTAATCCGGAGGCCTCTTCATCTTGCAAAGTACGTTTAGATTTCATGAAATCATTACTTTTCTTTTCTTTTTAGTACAATAGATGACTTAATACACAATTTTAATTTATTCTTTGGCAAAATTTTGACAACTTAAGTAAAAGTATTTAACAGATGGATCTCGGTTATTACAATCCTGAAAGATAAATTCAATATATCTGAATATAATATACAATTTATAAGACCTTATATTTTCCCGTTTAATCAATAATACGGGAGGGACACTGTAGATGTAATCAATTACAATACCAATCAAAATAACAGTTAGTGGGCGGTTATAAAAGGCAATACAATTTCTGTTATGGAAACAATCACCAAATTGCTTAATGCAGCCCTAAGTAATACAATACGAGAATGTTATTACTGTTTCAATGTAACGTTATAATTAGTTTAGCGTAAGGATAGGTCCGCTTTTGCCTAAATATTATGACGTTATGTATTAACTGGACTTCTGTGACTTTGAATTACATTGAGTTACAGTGTTGGTAAATTCGGATTGTCATCCAGCTTAGAGTATGCAGTAACCGTCTAATTTTTTCTATATTC
This sequence comes from Junonia stemosa, assembly GCA_018233265.1. Lineage (NCBI taxonomy): Eukaryota > Metazoa > Arthropoda > Insecta > Lepidoptera > Nymphalidae > Junonia > Junonia stemosa. The sequence continues at coordinate 8,476 of DVTA01000033.1, read as the reverse complement.
ATTTAAAGTTTTCCGGCAGTGACCTCGTGATAGCTTTCGATATCATGAACCGCCTGCTTCGGACGCTACCGACCTATTTCAGTCCGCCGGCAGCGGAGCTACGTTTTAAAACAATGAACTGAGTGCGCAAGAACAGGAAAGGTATATTTCCAGGTTGTAAGACAGAGTGGGACGGAAGCTTGGGCGGGCGTCACGCAGGGAGATCACATAGTACCCGCTGAGTTCTATTTCTGCCCGTCGCAAAACATGTCTCGGAATTCGTTTCTATGTGTCTGGGAACATTAGAAATCATGTGACTAATGACCCACAAGTTAAAAAAAAAGTATATACCAACGCGCGCCATTACATGTAGGAGGGGATTAACGAGACTAACAAAAAAAGATTAAGTTAAAAAATTTATGCTTGTTGATTTGAGATACGTTAATTCTGATAGTATCGTTCATAATTAAAAGGTCGGTTGACTTATTGAGATTAATATCAAAATATGACGCATCTCGATGAATTCTGTGCTATATTACCTTGAGTGACATCATGTTGTTACGTAAGTTATGCTAAAACAATTGCCGACTGCCAAAATTTGTGTATAAATCAATCAGTCTGTCATCGATTGTTGCTTTGATTATAATCTTATACATCATCAATGTTTTAAAATAAATCACTAATATTGCTATTGGTTAAAATATAGAAAAAAATTGAGCGGTCAACGTTTCAAGACAAGGAGCGATGACGTTGAAATTAAAAACAGAGAATTTATGTACTTCTATAATGTAGCTTCAAATCTTCCTCCGCGTATAAACAGAGTTAAAAATAACCAATTGTTTCCTTCAGTTTACTGTTCCGACCGCATTAACCTGTAACAGCGGTAAATAATATGATGTAGTACCTCAATAACGGGCTTGTGTAACGTGTGTTGAGAACATTTTGGTTATTTGTTTTAGACGAACGCCGGTGTGCCGGTCGTCCGTCTTTCGTTACTCTAAGAGATTATTCACATACAACGATTCATAAATTGATATATTACCTAAGACGACTGTGGCACTAATTTATGAATTGTCAACGTCAACGTCAAAACTAGACGAAATTGAAATCTTCGAAAATGTTACTTAAACAGAAGAAATAATTAAAGACGATAAAACAGAAATAGATGACATTGATGAGAAGAATGCGTACTAAAATTATACAGAAGATTGAGTTGCGGAAATATGAGCTGTAAATGATGAAGCGCTGATGTGCAAGATTCTTACGATATATTTTAATCTCGGCATTAATATGAGATACGGAATACCTGCGGGCGTTCAATCATAAACCGTTTATACCTGGTTTGTTTCTGTTGCGCATGGTTTTACTTACGTTCTAGGTATACAGTTTACTCGCATGTTTCCGCTTGGTCGCTCGGCTGTCTAATGGATGTATGCCTAACCGTAACTGTCCACGCCTTAGGCTTCGCTAATTAGCATTGTTCTTAAAGAATTCGTGTTAGAAATTAACGCGTTTCATATCGAAATGTCTATTGATATTCTCGTAGGATGATTAGTGTAGTGGTGCTATTGCTTCTACGTTAAGGGTAATTAAGTATTAATCACGACCAATACTTATACACACGAATATTAGGTTTGAAATTATTGTACTTCTGAACCACCGATGCCGCTTTAAATTAGTTTGGCCTAAAGTGTGTGATGCTTATTACTTAATTCTTGTTTTCCTAAAATGGTAAAGCAACCTTGCGCGTATGTATGTCAATATCTAAGCTGTACATGTTAACCGAGTTCGACAAATAAGGTATCATTAAGTTTCAAGTCTGCCTGTTTTACCAAAAATTGTGTCATACCTAACATGTTTTAGATTGTATCAAAGATCGAAGCCGAAATATTTGTATGGAAATATATCATTATAAAACAAATTATACTTATTATTTCAATCAAGTGAAGTCAGTACAATATACGTATAAGACAAAAACTTACATAAATACTTTAAGAATGTTGCATAGAACCGTCATCGTTTGACGATTACGACCAATTAAGAGAATTAATTTTTTGTCCACTTCGAAACATAGCTATAGATCAAGTTTGGGTTAATTCCACTTTTTATATCTATATGTCAGCCATTGTCATATGTATATGGTTTTTAATGGTTAAATACAATCGTATGATTTTTTATCTTTCGTACGTAATAGGTTGTATGACACGAGTTGAACATTAATGTTAAATGTATAACTATTAACATCATAGAGTTGGTGATAACATATCACTTGCAATAGTCAAACGAAAAAATTATATACATAATTTTTTTTTGTCATTATGTTTCTTTGAAAATGACATTTTAAAAGGTTTATTACTTTAAAATTTTTCACAGTAATTAATAATACAGTATAATTACCAGATATTTCCAAAAAGCCCGAAATTTATTTGCCTATAATAATAACATATCTTAAATACTCAATCACAACAGTGATCCAAACAAAGTCGCAACAATAAAAAGAGAGGAAATCGTTGCTAATATTCCCTAAACACATTCCGAAAAGCTGCTGATATATCTTTCAAACTCACAAGAATGACTCAACGCGTTACATTCTCACGCTGCGTTACAAAGTCGAGACTATTTCCTTTTAACGCGAGGCAATGTTACTCGCGATGGGAAGACGTTGGATGTAGGGGAAATGGATGTTACTGTTGTGGAGTGGGGAGGATCAGGGGTGGTGACGTCACTGGAAATTGATTCGGGCACGAAAAACGGGGCCGCAACTAAGCCGGCGCCGTCGGCGAAATAAGGCTATTTGTTCAACGAATTCGCCCATATCTTTTAGTTTTCATCTGTCCAAGTTTTTTTACACACTAGTTTATCTATCGTTTAATTCATCCAATTTGTTGTAGACTTCGAATATTTTGCTGAAATTTTAATACGAAGTGTTGATGTAGTAAAACGTTTACTAGTTTTAAATAATACTAATTGAAGCAACACTTAAAGCAGAACTCGTTTGCCTTTTTAATGATATAGACACGGCCTTGAAACAATCACATTGTTGAATTTACGTAATACAAATTAATAAGAAAAATGAAGCATTCCAGCTAAAAATAAATGAAATAGAAAGTGGAAAACAAAACTATTATATTATAGATCATTGAACAACCTTCTGTTAGAAGGTCACACGTGATTTTCAGAATCGAAAGCAATTTTCGTCGTCTTTAAAGGACAAGGATAAAAATGAATGATGCAGTAGAATATAAGTGAGTTTTGGAGTTCATTTAAAAACATTGGTATTTCATATTACGTTCAGGCAGCGTGAAATGAACGTCTTACATTCTCGTCGGTTAGACGTTCCTCTTAATGTACTAGTATTATTACATGTAAAATACTCGGTGTATTTGCACATAATGCTATTTATTCATTAATGTCAATTGAGTCTGTTTGTGTATGGGTAACCGAATATACGTTTGCAGTTACTCAATGTATAATGTCTACAATTTTGTCGGTATTATAGTATTGTCTTTCGATGTGATTCGTCAAATCTTTGGTTAATATTTAATACCGTATCCATATTCGGCGGTCTAGCAATTTGATATTCATAAGGATCATATTTAAAGTCACGAAACTATAGGATTCGAATCCATGTTTAAATAAATCTTAATTGTGTGCCGCCTCCAGCTTACGTGACACCAAATTAAATTAAGAAAATTCCTGACTGTTTATGAATTCCAAAAATCATTGACAAGAGATGCTGCTGGTAATAATAAAAATTATTATTTTCTATTAAAACACTTTATAAATTATGCAAAATATTTAATTTCTTCAACATGCCTAAGTAAATTTACGTCATCTCACTTAGTTATTCACGCTTTATTTATAATCAAGGCCGCTGCGCTGCATTGTGTGGTTGATGCTATCATTCGAGAATCTGTCTAAGCCTGTCCACATTCTGCAGCCTGAGTGGTGACGTGTAGGTTACGCGCCTTAAGCAGCATTTTATGTACGCCTCCTTATTATTGTCTTGTGGTGATGTCATCCCTCGTAAATACTTCCTTTGCGTGATGTCACTGTTTCGCTTAGATATCTTAAATTTCCTATTTTATTCGACTTGTCTATGGTTGGAAAAAGATCGCTCGTTTAATATATTTTTATTTCATTTCTTTCTTGATCTGTATCTCTTTCGAATATACCTACTTTACAATACGAATGTAGTTTTAAATTCTAATTATGTCGTAGTTTTTCAATCTTTACAGGTTAGAAGAATTATAAATTAGTAATGAGTTACGATATTAAATGTTTACCATTACGATCATGGTCAGCTTACGTGTACCAAAACATTAACCAGGGGTTGATTCGGCCGTTTAAGTTTCGAGTTGTTTTATTACTCCGTAATCTGAATTAATTTAATGATACTCTGCAATATGTTTCCAGGAACAATTACACTTTTGTGTTCAGAGTCTTTCAACACGAAATGGCTATGAAAATCATTGTTTACCCGCAAAAGGAACAATGCTGCATTTCACAAAGGCGTTACTAATGAATGTAAGGCGTAATATATATATAGTATTGTATGTTGTCGGGCTTTGCCGGAAACTTGAATATTATGTATATTTGCTGTCCCTTTAGTGTCTACATGTTTCACGTTAACCGATTCCAGCGCAGCTGATAGTAATGGTTTTGGCTTTTAGCGACAATTTAAAGACGTTGCTTTCTAACACTTACCTCCTCTAATACCTACAAAACATATAGAAAATATTCTGCAGGAATACTGTATAAAATTAACGTCAAGAAAAAACCTTCCTAGAAGTACCGCAATAAATCGTACACAACTAAATACAGTTTTCTTTAAACATTTATATTATATAGATTTTAAAAAGAACTCAAAGTTTATTCACGTCATGTTAACTTTACATGAGATTACTTCTACTTATATACTTTTTGCTAATCTGAAAACGGGTCACGTGTGGGGCGTGACGTAGGATCATTTATATGACTTGTCAAAAACATGCGGTTAACAGGGCTACCTATTGTGAATTTTTTTCGTAAAACGCTTTTAATCTGACTTAACATGTTTTTTACGTAAAGGCAGAATTACGTCGCTTCATAATTAGAGGAAAGAACGGGAAGCAATTTAGATGGTTAAAAGAAAGCTAAAATATTTGAGGCAAATAATACGTAATATACTCGAGTTAGTGATTGAGAAGTTAATTGTGATGCAGGTGATGATGACGATGATGATGATATCAAAACGAGATAATGCACTGAATAGTAGTATGCATAATGTAACTACTTCCGTAATGAATATGATTAATTTTCAATACATTAGCTCATTGCAGTGTATCGAATTCCTGCGTCAGCCCTACACCTGAATGACGTCATAATGAATACATAGTACGTTTAAATTTCATTTAAACTGAATAGAAGTTAACGTGCAGAGTTGTGTAGTATTTATTTTCATTCATACTGTATAATATTTGGAAATCTCTTTAATTTGTTTGCATTCCAATATGATCCATAACCTTCTCCTTAATAGGGGGACTGTTAGCTGTTACTTTACTTTTACTTTATTCCAACTTGAGCAAGGCATATGAGAAAAATCTTTTTGGATCAAGCCATGATTAGGTATTGGTTAAATTATTAAAATTACAAACCGGTATGTAGAATAGGTGGTATGATATATAGTCAATAAACTGTTTAACTATCTCAACTATTAACATATATAAAGTTAACGCGATCCAATCACAATATTCAAATGAATCACCGATGATCTAATCAAATCTAATTCACGTGCCGAGACACGTCCAGCGATTCGTATCCCTTATTGTAAAAGCTCCAACTACATCAAGTGCTAGTGGAATGGAAGTAATAAAACCGAGAATAGCCGTGCTGCATCGTACATAGATTACCAGTTAATGCGATTTGACCAGCCTTGCTATCTAGATCTATTCCGGTTAAGTCAAGTTGCGCTTGCTTTGGGATGCATTAGGAAGTCATATCGTATAATTGAATTGTTCTTTCGTATTAATTCAATTTAAAATTGCGTTATGGTAAATGTTGGTAAAGAGAATCAAGCTATTGTTAAAGGCATTATGGAGCAAAGGTTGAGGGAAATGAAGATACTACGCTACGCTGTTCCAAACTTTCGACATGTTCCAGAATTATTTACAAAACATTAAAATTCATTTACGATGTTTTTCACCTTTGATATTTAAGACGTTAATGAAGTACAAGAAAACGTATTAAGTGCTAGAAGATATAACGACGCTGAATAAATTAATCTGATGACCGCATAAAAACCGTATTACATTTCATTTGGAGCATTACTTATTTCAATTACTGTACAAGGTCCGCATAATTTGATACGTGATGGCATTCTGTGACGTCAATACTGTGGTATACATCCAGTTGTATGTACTCCACTTCAAAAGAACGAAACAGCTATGAAAATAGCCATAACAGTTCTAAAACCACATTGTCACAATCTATTCTAGTTTAAAACACATAACTTTACTATGACTGCAACCTTACATTGTAACGTGAAAGACGACGTTTCATAGAATTCCGTGTATTTTATGTGTTTGTGAATACTAATCAACAGCCTAAATTTACCTGCCGTCCGATCGAAAAATTTTCTTACGCACAGTCATTAAAGCGTAATGGAAGATTTGGCACGGTGCCCGCATCTTTTAAAAAAAATTTCACCGGTGTTTTAATCTAGGTGAATGAGTGTTCGCCTGGAGAGGAGATCAGTAATAAGACATTCTGCGCTACATAAAGACGTTATACCGAAAGCGTCGGAGATCATTTTTCGTTTGCTCAGAGCATTTTACGGCGAACGGTTGACAGGAACGATCTATCACTTGCGAAGAATAAGCAAGCAACCGCCAAGGAAACGACGTCTTTATACCCTCGTACAAAGGAAACGAAACCGCTTGAAAGTGACTTCGTTTTAATTACAATACCATTTACAAAAGCGTGTTCGTGTGCATCTTTCTCGCTAATTTTCACTTTATAGATCTGTTGATAATGACATCATGCTTCAAAAACACTTGTGCAACTATTATTTTGCATCTTTCGGGTATTCATTTGGAGAATTATATTCGAGTTGGTAAATATTCCAGTGCATCAAGTTCTCGTTTAAATACAACAGTTATGAGACGGAGAAGAAATAAATAAATAAATATATACGGACAAATCACACAGATTGAGCTAGCCCCAAAGTAAGTTCGAGACTTGTGTTATGGGATACTAACTCAACGATACTAGATTTATAATCAGCGTTGCCAGATTTTTTTCTTGCAAAATCGGGATTTTGAAACTTTTTGGGTGGAAAAAGCGGGATTCTTTCGTCGATCGCGGGATTATAATAGATACACATCCAAGACCCAGGCCAGTCAGGAAAAGATCGTTTTCCATCATAACCTGGCCGGGGATTGAACTCGGGGCCTCCACGTCGCAGGCAGGCGTGTTGACCGCTGCGCCAAGGAGGTCGTTAAATAGATCTATAGTTCTGCTTGAAGGACACACTATGGTTTTTGTTTATATAATTATATTAGTTTATAAATTAGGAAGTTCACTAGATACAAACGCGACAAGTCAGTCTCAAATAAGGTAACTAGCAAAGACAGGTATTTCATCTTAACGCAAAAACTGCAGGAATGTAATATGGGATTTGACTTGGATCTGACTAGCGAATAGCGTCGCGATTTACAATCACATGTCAAGTATTTGAGGGTAGAAATAAAATACACGTTGATTTTTCATAAACAGAAATTATCCGCCTTTATATCTACAAGTAAAAGAGACAGGCACAAAAATATTTGGGCCAACTAAAAGCCACTAATTAAAGAACTGAGTTGAATTACCTACTTACCTTAGAAAATAATTTATCTTTTCTTTACTTAAATTTTCATCATGACAAAAAAAAATATTTATTAAGGATCTTGCTTGCCTTGTAATACATGTTAAAAGCAGATATGACCGAGTGGTTACAAAACGTCATATAAACCAATGATCGCAGATTCAAAACCCAGCTTTGAAGGAACTGCATATAGTGCTCTATGTTGAAAGATAACATCATTATAAAACCTGTTGTTTCAGAAGAAATTCTAATAGAAATCTAATAGCAAATTCTCATGACCTCCACTTTTACGACGACAATGAGAATTTGCACACTCCTTACTCCTGTTAAGTGAACAGGTGAGTGTTAAGGAGGCAGTTGACAGAAATTGTTGGAGGCAATTTACTGTTAAGGAGTGTTATGGAGACATTTAACCAGAAATGAGGCAGATTTTGAGCCGTCATGTAACACAGATTTATTAACCTAATTAAATTGTCCGATTAAATAGTTATAATAATTTCATGGCAATATGTTCATTAGTTACATTTTTTTTTTTTTTTATGTAAAAGGAAGGCAAACGAGCAGACGGGCCACTTGATGGTAAGTGGTCACCGCCGCCCATGGACATCTGCAACACAAGAAGAGTTACTGATGCGTTGCCGGCCTTGGAGG
>DVTA01000032.1:0-14444 GCA_018233265.1 Junonia stemosa | reverse complement strand
AAGTTAAAGTAGTTCTAAGTTCTTGTTGATTAAAGGAAAAAAAATGTAAACAATGGAAAATCAGAGGCATAGGTAACTGTGAGCCCATGGATGCATATTTTAAATAATAATAATAAAAAAATCAAGGTATGTTCATTGTAATGCAACTTTTTTGAAAAAATTGAGAGTTACAACAGTTAGATTTTTGTATATTTCAACATTTCAACCCTGCAGATAAGCCGTTGTTGTCATCACAGCCTCACACGTACCCCCTGAATAAATATAAACAACTCACTCTCATCCACAAACTCTTTCGCGTCGACGGTCACCTCGACCAGTTCACGAACATCGTGGGATATGAACCTCTTCACCTCTGCGTCCTCTGAGCGCCGAGAGCGGGATGTTTGCACCGCTGTTATAATGAAAAGAAAAAACGTTAGGAATAGGTATCAGAGGTAGGAGTATATCTAATATGGATAACGATCGTTACCCACAGACGTTACAGAGGCCCAATTCCCCACCCCTTCCCCATTAATTCTCCATCCATTCCCCTTCCATGCTTCCTAAAAGGCCGGCAACGCATTTTGTAGCTCATTTGGTGTTGCAAATGTCCATGGGTGACAACATTTACCATCACGTGATCTGTTAGCTCGTTTGCCGTCCTGTTCCATAAAAAAAGCCAGGGTTACAGACAAGTTAGGGAGGCCATCAAGGTCAAATACCCAAATGAACCACATACAAACAAATATTTATACAAATACAAGTATCTGCCCCGAGCGGGAATCGAACCCGCGACCGCCGGTATTTATAACGCATTCAGCATCACTACACCAGAGCGGTTGTCTATCGAAGAAAATAACCACGACAATTTCCTACCCTATTAGTAAGTATCCCACTCACCATCATCAACGATGGCCTCGAGCAGACGACGTGTTTCGTGTCGCGGCGGGAATCTGTCCTCCGTCGACTTTTTAATCTCTTCACGACCTGAGATGCAATCATTTTTAATATTAAATTACTTAAAAAAATAAAAGTTCAGGTTAATACAACCAACTTGAAATGTCTAAACACGAGTCTAGTTAGAATTAGCGCATGTCTGTCGAAGTGATCTCGACACTGATTGGTAGATAGCTAATGTTTATTTATTTATTTATTAGGAAGCCAACGTTGCATACAATTTATTTTTGAGTTACAATACATTTGAAAAATATTTAAGACACTTACAAATTGTATGCCTCACTTAAAGGCTAACTCAGCATTCATAATTATCTATATATACCCCAAAAAAAGTTACAGATTCGGTTTCATCGTACAAAAATAAATATCATTTCGATCGTTCGCGTCAAGTGGACACACAGCATTACGTATAATAATAATACACACGTAGAGACAAAACGAAAATTTCCACAGTTGTAAAACAACGTATCTAATGGACCGTCTAATTTATCGACAGAGAACGGCATTTGTAACTTTATAATACGGTTTATACGGCGTTTACCGAGAAATGTCGAGGAATTCGGGAAAAAGAAGAAAAAAGTTTTTTCGCACAAAAAAATACTGGTCTAAAAAGTTTGTCGGGGAAAAGCGAAATAAAACGAATATTTGGCGGGAGTATTTTATTGAAAAACAAAGTGTGATATCGAAAAACAGAAATAAGTGGTCAAAATTGTATTCAAATTTTAGGTACTAAACATTTTTTTCTAAACGATAATATTGCTATTTCTTATTTGTTATACGTTCGATTTGGCGCCAGGTCAGTAATTTTATTTTCTATCAGATTCATAGCCGATTGACAGATTGAAAAGAATATAAAATGATTTAAAATACCGCAGTCCGGTATGTCACACTGTATCAATCGAGTGACCATCTGACATCAATCATTGATTGAATTGATAGCAAAATTAACGCGTAACAGGAAAAACAAAATCAGATCAGAAAAGGTATAAATTATTTAACAATGTCTAAAATAATTTTCGTCACCATGAGAACGACATTTCGTTATATTGTTATTGGCATTATTTTGTCGCCTATGCCTAAATACGGAAGAATCAGAATGGCAAGGACATTTAATATTTGTTTCCGTTAACAATCTAAGCGTTCTGACGTCATACCTATCTGTTCGTCTAGTAACTGTTGAAGCGTCTTTCTTGCCACAAGAGCATTGAGAGGCTACAGAAGTCTGACTTTGAGATTTGGAAGAAGGCGTGGAATAAATTGAGCAACAAGAGTTTCTAGATGACATCGAGCAAGCAGAACCTTTAGGTGATATAGAACTATTTGCTTTGATAGTTCGTGTGGGGGACGCGTCACTGGAAAATCTTAAGGATTTCCTAGATTGATCTGACGAACGCTTTGATTCTGTCTGACTAGCTACGGATAAAGATATTGAACTTTGACTGCAAGTATCTGAATCAAGACTTTTTTCGGATGATTTACAGGGACATTTTGAGTCTTGCGTTTTAATAGTGGCTTCTTTTTTGCATTTGCAAGAATCCTTTTCAGTGTTGAGCAAAGATTGTTTCGAATCAGCACACGTACATTCCTTCTTGACTTTAGAATCATCTCTGGAGCTACAAGGGCACTTACTAGATTGACTTTTACAGGAACAACTATCTTCAGACAGTCTTTGTTCATCTTTCGAAGAACAAGTATGAGACATATCTTTAGATTTATTGCAAGAACATTCTTCTTTTGATTCCTTTTTAGCTTTCTTTGATTTACAACTACATTGTGATTTACGACAGCTACAAGATTTTTCATTTTCGACTGTAGAATCTTCTTTTTTGGCACATTTTTGACATGTATGACTATTAACTGTTTCAACAGCTCGACTACAAGTGTCACTATCTATTGACTGTTTGGAAGACTTACAGGAACATCTTGATGTTTCCTTTATTTTATTACTCTTACATACATTATCTGATTTTGATTCGGAACACAAGCATTTTTGTTTTCTTTCGTTTTCAGGATCTTTTAACTTACAACTCGATTGACGGTTTTTACAGCTACACGTAGGTTTTTCTTCTTCTGTTTCACAATTAAGGCCTTTAAATCTTAAAGCACATTTAGGACACGTTTGACTAGCGACTGATTTGACCGTATTATCACTACAAACACTAATATCAGACTGTTTAGAAGATTTGCAGGAACATTTCGACGAATCCTTTTGATTAGTTTTCATACTACGACAGGATTTTTCATCACTGTCAATTGATTTTGATTTAGAACATGAACATCCTTGCTTATTCTTGTCTTTATTATTAGATTTACATTTACACTTTGATGATAATTTCTTAACTTTAGATTCAGAATTAAGATCTTGTCTTGAAGCACATCTAGAACAAGTTTGACTAGCCACAGAGATTTCAGTGCTTTGATCACAACTGCCCGTATCAATTGACTGTTTCGAAGATTTACAAGAGCATTTCGATTCCTTTTTCTTACTTTTGCAACTACATCTAGATTGTTTTGATTCTATTATTTTATTTTTACACCTGCTACAGTGACTAGTTGATTTATCTATTTGCTTAGTCTTATTACTGTTAAATGATTTTGATTCATTGCATTTGCATATTTGTTTTGACTCTTGTTTTCTATTATTTGAGTTACATCTACATTGTGACTCAGTTTGTATAGATATTTCTTCTGATGCATTACATTGTATAGAAATATCTTGCGAGGAAGGACAACTATATGTTTGAGATGTAGTGTCGCTATAATTATCTGAGTCATAAAATTGCGATGAAGATTTATATGGGCATTTTGTTGAACCCTTCACTTTATTCTGACTTGCAGACTTACATGAAATAGTTTCAGTTTTATCTTTGTTACATTTACAGCCATCATGATCTTTTGACTCAGATGGCTTAGATTTAGAACAAGAGCAATCATTATTCGATTTTCTTATATTATTATCATGATTAGATGTCTTACAAGAACATTTTGATTTCGCTTGTGCAACATCAGAATCAGTATTGGTCCTTACTTGATTTTTACTACATGTTTGACAGACACTTTCAGTTTGTTTCGTCTGACAAGACGTTTCGCCAGTTGAAGATTTTTTACGACATACACATTTCGAAGTACTATTTTCTTTTTTGGACTTTAAACTAGATTTACTTTTAGTTTGATTACAACTGCAATCATGAGAATATTTATTACTCTTGTCTGAAGATCTCGAATTATCCGCATTGCAACTACAGGAATTCTTAGGCTCTGCTTGCTTATTCTTATTTTCTTTAATATCAGGCGAGGTAAATATTGACTTCAAGCACTTACATTCCGGTTTTAAAGAAGGTTTAGATGATTTGCAAAGGCAATCTGTTTGGGAACTGCTACAAGAATGTAGAGTAGATTTTGATTTTGACTTAGAACACGCACATTTCTTTTTGTTTGTCCTGCTTCTAGATTTAGAAGGTTTCCTTTTAGGTATGCTACTATATTCTGATTTAACAGGAATACATTTCATGCTTTGTGATTTACTACAATTTGATACAGCTTTAGTGTCGCTAGGCTCAGTTTTATCCTTAAAAGGATTAACGTCATTTAAATACTGTCCTAATTTTTGGTACAAACTTTTTGGTTCTGATTTTGATTCACAAGGCAATTTAATAGAATGACAAGAACATTCCGGTTTGTAACAACTAAAGTCTTTAGATGGTTTCTTATTTCGACTGTTATCCGACTTTGTTAATGATTTACAACTTGCCGATTTATTCGATTGCGATAAAATTTTCTTTAAAATAACTATAGTACTTGGGGTAACTTCAATTTCATGCACAGACTTAGATAAGTCATCTTTAGAAACTATTTTTATTTTACAGCAACTATCAACAGGTTTATTAGATTTAGGATCTTGTACTATATCATTCGTAACAGATTTACTCTTTATCGAACAATTTGAAGTCTGCGTACATCCAGTTTTGCTTGGTTTAGTTTTTGAATTAACATTACTTTTTAAAGTACACGTGGCAGGGACTTGTGATAAATCTATAGACGTGACTGAAATTGTCTGAGACGTTATTGACACAACTTCACTTAAATTAGTTTCACTTGTCTTTTTTGTGATTTTATTTGAACCTGAACACGATGGAGGCAGAGGAGACACCTTTGTAATTTTTGATGAAATACTATCAGTGATTTTTACAATGCCGGGTTGATTAAAGTTTGCTGATTTAGAACGCTTTACTTTTTTAGTAAATTTATCAATTCTTTTTTCTTTTTCAAATTTGTAGTCTGATTTAAATTTCCCAACATGCTTTTCAGTCTTTCTTGTAACTACTATTTTTTGCTCATGAATAATGTTATTATCCGGTAATCTCTTTATTTTGACCGTTTCTTTGTAACTATTTACAAATTCGCTGATATTTTCTTCGCTTGGTTCATTTATATCTTTTTCATTCAAATTATCATTACCACAAACTGATGAACAAGATTTTTCTTTGGATGTCACTTGCTTCATGGAAGCTTTTTGAGAGACGGACTTCACGCATTTACTAACTGTCTCTACTATACCATTGACTAATGCTTTAATATTTTGCAAGCAGAATATGTGTTCCTCACTTTTTTCTGCATCATTATTCTGTGTGCAAGATGGACAAACATTTTCTTTTGAATTAGACACTACTTTGCTTTGCTGGTCCATTTTACAACTCAAATTCGATGTTTCAACCTCTCTTTGATCAATAAATTCGATATTTTTCTTACAGGTACACGATACAAAAGATTTTGACAATTTTACCATACCGCTATCGCTTTTGGTGATTTTCGTTTTGTCACTTTTATTTTTACATACAGAACATACGTTTTCTTCATATTTGTGATTGCTTTTATTTTTCTCTATATCCCTTTGATCAATAAATTCAATATTTTTCTTACACTTACAAGATACATCGGATTTTGATGACTTCGTTGAACCACAAATACTCTTCTCACTCTTAGTTTGATTTCTGTTAACAGCACAAACAGAGCAAACATTTTTATCAGTACTCTCTTGTGCTTTACAAACACTACCTTTTAGACTACCTGCTTTCTTTCCGTTTATCTCCCTTTGATCAATGAATTCAATACTTTTCTTACACTTACAAGAAACATCAGATTTTGATGGTTTAACTGAACCACAAATATTTTTGTCGCTTTTTGGTTCTTTTTTCTTATCACCACAAACAGAGCAAACCCTTTTGTTACTTGTATCTTGAGTTTTACAAACATTTGCATCTTGCTTGGCTGCTTTCTTCCCATCAATCTCTCTTTGGTCAATAAATTCAATACTTTTTTTACACTTACAAGATACATCGGATTTTGATGACTTGGCTGAACCGCAAATACTCTTTTCATTCTTCGTTAGACTTTCCTTATTACCACAAACAGAGCATACATTTTTGTCAGCACTATCCTGAGTTTTACAAACATTTCCGTCTTGCCTTTTTCCATTAATCTCTCTTTGGTCAATAAATTCAATACCTTTCTTACACTTACAAGAAACATCAGATTTTGATGGCTTAACTGCACCGCAAATATTTTTGTCGCTTTTTGATTCATTTTTCTTATCACCACAAACCGAGCAAACATTTTTATTACTATTATCTTGAGTTTTACAAACATTTTCATCTTGCTTGGCCGCTTTCTTTCCATTCATCTCTCTTTGATCAATAAATTCAATACTTTTCTTACACTTACAAGATACATCGGATTTTGATGACTTGGTTGAACTACATATATTCTTATCATTCTTTGTTTGATTTTCCTTGTTACCACAAACCGAACAAACATTTCTATCAGAGTTATCTTGAGTCTTACAAAGACTTCCATTTTGCTTTTTTCCATTAATTTCTCTTTGGTCAATAAATTCAATACTTTTCTTACACTTACACGATGCATCAGATTTTGATAACTTGGGTGAACTCCAAATTCTCTTATCACTTTTTGTTTCATTTTTCTTATTAGCACAAATAGAGCATACATTTTTATCAGTGTCACCTTGAGTTTTACAAACGTCTTGTTTAGCTGCTTTCTTCCCATTAATCTCTCTTTGGTCAATAAATTCAATACTTTTCTTACACTTACAAGATACATCAGATTTTGATGACTTGGCTGAACCACAAGTACCCTTATAACTCTTTGTTTTACTTTCCTTATTACCACAAATAGAACAACTATTTGTATCAGCGTTATCTTGAGCTTTAGAATTATTTTCTTCTTGTCTTTTTCCATTAAACTCCCTTTGGTCAATGAATTCGATATTTTTCTTACACTTACAAGATACATCGGATTTTGATGACTTAGCTGAACCGCATATACTCTTTTCGTTCTTTATTTCACTATCCTTAATACCACAGACGGAACATACATTTTTATCAATATTGTCTTGAGTTTTAGGACTCTTACAAACACTTTCTTTTTGTCCATTAATTTCTCGTTGATCAATAAATTCAATACCTCTTTTACACTTACAAGAAACGTCATTTTTTGTTTGATTTTTCTTATTACCACAGACCGAACATAAATTTTCATTCACTGTTTCTTCTGTTTTAGGTTTTCCACAAATATGTCTATCTTCTGTACCTACTTTCTTTCCATTCATTTCTCTTTGATCAATAAATTCGATTTCTTTTTTGCACTTACAAGGAAGATCCGATTTTGATGACTTATTCGAACCACAAATATTTGTGTCGCTTGTAGGTTTCGTTTTCTTATCAGAGCAAACAGGGCATAAGTCATTATCATTTAACTTTTCTACACTAGTTTGCTTACAAATACTTGCCCTTTGTTGAATATCGGTTTTCGTCCCATCAATATCACGTTGGTCAATAAATTCAATTCCTTTTTTACAGTTACAAGATACATCCGATTTTGATGGTTTAGCCGAACCACAAACATTGTTATCATTCACTGTTTTCGTTTGTTTTTTCTTACAATTAGAGCATAATTTTTCATCTTCTATATCTCCATTATTTGCTTCAATCATTCTTTGATCAATAAATTCAATATTTTTAGATTCTTCCTCTTTACAGACTGGACATAAGTCATCATTTTCTGTGTCTATTGCCTGCGACTGCCCACAACATTCAATTTCTCTCTGATCGATAAACGCAATACTTCGGACTTTATTTCTTTCTTTATTACCACAAGTAGGACAAGAATCTTCTTCTTTTTCTATATTTTTTTCATTTTTCATGCAACTTCTTAAATATGTATCGCTTTGATTAACTTCTGCACTACGATCAATTTGTTTTGGTGTTATGGTAACATTCATATTTAGAGGTTCATAATCTTTATTGCCAATTAATTCCCTCTGATCCAAAAATTCAACAGGTTTGATCTCTTTTGCCTCTTCTTCCTCTTCAATCGATTCACTTTCAGATTCAGATAGTATGGATTCCAAGCTTTCATCAACGGACTCTTGCGAATCAAAACTTTGTGAACATTCACAAGTTTCTTTAACTATCTTGTCCTCTTCGTTGCCCTTTGCCTTTTTAATTTTTAATTCCTTAAATCTCTTTAGTCTAAAATTGTCTTCACGTTCCATTTCTTCTAATTCTGAGAGGATGTAGTGACAGCTTAGCTTGACTCGTGGAACAACTAATTTCGATAAGACATTCCATTTCCTGTGGATAAATTCTTGACTGAATAAATCTCCTCATTATACTCTGAAGCTGCCGATGAACGCCCTTCCGTTTCATGATCTTTTAGTATTCCGAAAATGTTCTAAATAGTTGTTTTTTATTGCCACGTCAATAAAATATTAAATAAATTCATGGTTTTCAAGTCATTTTGTATGCTCTTTAAGATACAACTACGTATACAATAGGAACATAGTCAACATATGTTAATAGAGGTTATTTTAGAGGGTTTGATAGTTAATTCCTAAGTAATTCCTTAACTAAGTTATATATCTGTTTCCCTAGAAGTATCGGAATCACTTAAATATATATGTGTGTTGCGAATAAACTTATCAACTGAAAGGCAGTATTTCACACTAGGACTAAAATTAGAAGGATCTTTATGGGCTATTTCTGATTGGCTATGCCTCAAAAATCCTTGTAAACCAAATGCATAACTGTTAGATAGTAGACACATGTTAATTAATTTTTCATCATCTTCACCAAATGATTCATCCGACGTATCATCATCATCATCAGACAAAGAAGATTCCTTCGAATCACGTTTTCTTCTTTTAATAGTTGTTATTTCTTTTTGTTCCCAAATCGAACCATCAGCCTTTCTCTTTCGTATCACTTTAGTCGTCTTTTGCAACTCTTTTTTAAAATAATCAACGTTACTACCCGATGAAGCCGAACTAGTCTCAAGCTGTTGTTTCACTATTTGTGATTGTGCGTTAGTTTTAATTTTTTTCTTACATAAACTGCAAGATTGTTTCTTTGATGATTCTGGGACTAGTTTCACCGGTATTCCCACAGCACTTGTTGAAGCATCAGATTTTTCTACAGGATGCGTACATGAAGTACAAAAACTAGTGTTGGAAGGTGCCTTGATTTGCTTGACTTCGCTACATATATCACAGGGGGTAGAATCGTTTATTAAAGGTTTATCTTTCAGCAATTTTTCAGCTTCTTCAATTTTCGTATCTCCGTTTGAAATTTCATTATTGGCACAAGTAGATGAACATTGAAGTGTTGTGTCGTTATCCTGGTTTTGCGTTATCTCATCACCAATCACATCTTCTATTTTATCCCATGATTTTATAGAATCTTCAAAATTTTCACGTTCTTCATTTAGTTTAATTATTGTTTTTAATATTTCTTCCAAGTTTGATTGTAGATCTTGTAGATCTATCGGCGTTTTAGTTTTTAAATGATCCTCTATTCCGTTCTCAGATTTCATAAAGTCCTTTACAGTAGTGATAAAACTTTCTTTTTTAGCCTGAGCATCTAAACTTTCATTGGTAGTCTCGTCCGATTGTTGTTCATCCGTTTCTGTGTCTATATTTTGTGGATATTTATTTAAATCTTCCGAACCATTAGCACGTTCTTCGTCAACATTTATGTTTTTTTCGTTATCGCTCGTATATTTTACTTGGTCAAGTTTTAGCTGTAATTTGTTACAAGAATCAATAAAAAGTTCCACACTAGGCGATAATAAGCCTTGTTTTTTATAAGCTTCTGTAATTTTTTGAACACCAATTAAAATCTCCTTAAATTCTAATAGTCGAGCTTCATCAGAATCCATTTGTAATTCTCGTATTATACCTTCTTTATTGATATCTAATTTATCATCAACAGTTTCGCATATACGTATAAAATCCTCTACGCTTGTTGATAAAGCTGCTTCTTGTTTAAATTCTTTCATTATGTCTATTACTTCACGTAAATGGCATTTTAAATGCTCTAATTTGCGTTCTAGTTTCTCATCATTCAATTCAGGATAATCACTTGCTGTAAAAAGTTCGTCTAAATCTTGTTTGGCTCTCTGGCACATTGTTAAAAAATTATTAGCATCAAAACTTTTCATACCAGTCTGTATAAACTCTTTACCTTGAATAATGAGATTATTGAAACTATTTTTCAAATACTTTAGTTTGTCTTCAACACCAAAACTATTCTGTAGAGTTCTACTAGAAGAGGGTATAGGCGTCTTACGCAGTTCTAAGACTATTTCGGGTTCAAGTTTTGGAGTTATCGTAACAAGCGAAGGATTTGGTGATTCCTTAATATCAACGTCACTTTTGAAATGTACATTATCCTTTTCTTCAACGCAAATATCACACGGAATTTTATCTGTGTCAGATTCTCCTTTTTTATTTTTCATCTCCCTCTCATCTGAATCTCTCTTCTTTTTCTCCTTTACTTTCTTTAATCTATGAAACTCCTCTCTTGCCATTTCTTCCAACTCGGTCAGAATATATCCTATTGTTATATTTGTTCTTGGTATGACTATCTTCTTGAGTACATTCATTTTTCTAAAGAAAATTATTTTATTTTTTTATGTGTTCTAATATATTTAAAGCCACCGTTGAACACACCTTCCTCTCGACATACTAGAGGTTCAATTAATATTCACATTATTAATAAATAAAAGCAGTTAAACTCGATATCAATACTGTTATTTTACATTTTATCCGAAAAAATTACAAAACGACTGGTATTTTAAATTATGGCTTTAATTAGATAAAAACTGTTCACCTACATAATTCGATAGTTTAAGTCTATCTTTGTCAATATTAGCCGATCTTGTAAAATCAAAATCAAGATCTGTTGACAGAAGTGTAATTGATGACATGCACAATCTTTCAACCGGATCTGACATTGGTGAAAACGTCAATATTTCAGACTTAACTTTTCGCTGCATTTTATCTTGTGCTACATTCACATTTACTTCAGAAATCGTTTTTACTGAAACTAAACCAACAGTTCTTGAACCTGAATAT
The DNA here is from genome assembly GCA_018233265.1 of Junonia stemosa. NCBI lineage: Eukaryota > Metazoa > Arthropoda > Insecta > Lepidoptera > Nymphalidae > Junonia > Junonia stemosa. The sequence continues at coordinate 3,079 of DVTA01000032.1, read as the reverse complement.
GGGTTAGATTTCGAGGAAGAACTGGAAGATTGATATGTCATATTCGATTTGTTATGCGAGCTGGCACGACTTGATGATGGTAAACTTTTACTTTTAACAGGCGCTTTTGTTTCTTTTTCAATTTTTATTACTTTTTTCTTGATTGTTATCGATCCGTCTTTATTTTTAGTTTTAATTATTTTGGTTATTTCCTTGTACTCGGTTTCAAAAGTACCTAAATCTGATTCGGAGCCTTTATCACTGTGTAACGATGGCGATGATGATTGCTTAAACTGCACAGTTTCTCTGGACTCTTCGGATTGTATAGACGGTTGTGTTTCCTCTGATAGTTTGTCACTTTCTACTTTTTGTCCTTTTTCGTATTCCTCTCTACACATATCACATATCATATCTGAACCAACTTCTTGTGCAGATGAATCACTCGTCGGCGACTTAGTTTCTTCTTGTTTCACCTCTGACTTTTGACCTAATTTTCCTTTTAATTCTTGTGCAGTTTTTATAAATTCTTCTACACTTACATCTACAAGCCCTTTGTCGTCCATATCTTTAGTCACATCAACGATTTCAGTTATTTGTTTTATTAGTTTCTCTATTTCCTGTATCTTTAAGGACTTATCTTCTTCTAATATTTTAGGTTCATATTCTTCTTGACTTTCAATACTTAAACTTTTATCTTTTAATTCTTCTCTCTGTTCCTCAATTTCTTTTACACATGTCTCACAAACAGGCATATCTTCATACATTTCTTCCGGCGCATCTTTAGCTTTCTTATTTTTTTCAATTCCTCCATACATTTTTCTTTTAATCTCTAATACTTTTTTCAGTCTAAAGAATTCTTCTCTTGCGTACTCTTCCAATTCATTATTAATATATCCCATTGTCACGTTTGTCTTTGGAATCACAATTTTCGCTAATACGTTCATTTTCCTGTAGACAATTTTTACTTTTTGTAACTCATTCGTTCTGCCGATGACTCTTGTCAAATAAGGACTGTACGGTAATTGTGTCGAGCCTTTTTGACATCTTCATCAATGTTACGCATTCCATAGTCTCTTGTTGAATCTTTTGTTAATGAAAAGCCGTACTGACGATGAACTCTACTTTCGATATTTTTGATAAAATATCTTAATATAAATGCGTGATTCATCACGAAATAAAATCTAGTAAATAATCAAGAGTTTTAAAGGAAGATATATTATGTTAATGTTCTTTATAGTCTACTTGATGGTTTTAAAAACATTATTTATTTCTAATAAGTGTAAGGACTTTCTTTATATCGCAATTGCATTTGCAGGGGCGAAAAAGAACAAAGGAAAAGTGAATAGATAGTAAAGAAAGGTTTAGGCTTCTAGCTCTCTTAGTCATCACAGAAAAAGCAGCTAAAATAGCCCGTACTAGCCTGTATACAAGCTATATTATGTGAACTACAGCTAGGCTTTATTTAGTACAACTTCATGAATTGTTATTGTGTATAGGTAAATTCAACCAACTTGAAATGTCTTGAAATGACTATTCCGACCAAAAATCGAGATTCACTCAAGCGAATTTTTTACACTTCACTCATACACACATGTAGCGCCACGCGATATGATGTGGCACCGAGTATTTGTCATTATTGATGTAAAATGTACGCATTGGATATTCTGTAGCAAGTTTTTAATAACACAAATTTGACAGGCCAAATGAGCGAAATGACTAAATTTATTTGAATGAGTCTCGATTTTTGGTCGGAATAGCCTACAGCGCATGTCCGTCGAAGTGATCTCGACTCTGACTGGTAGATACCTACTTTTTATTGCGCAGCGAAATGCCCATACTTCAGATCATTCAAGTTTCGTGAATCGGACTCTACTTGCTTATTAATTTTTTTCCTATGCGCAGCTTAAAAGTACAAACATATCTCACCCGTGAAAGAAGAGTCAACTAACTCAAAATATCTGCCACTTCTAAAATTGCTATAATGTCTAAAGTTTTACAGTGCATTTTCAGGTACATTTTTTGACTTGGTTGACTCTTCTTCTAGGGGTGCGATATGTGTATTAAACGCGTGGCTGCAGGTATCAACTGTATATTTCAGTGAATTAAACTATTTCATGTATACGAAAACGCACACTCTGTACGTATTTTTTCTGTATTTATTATTAGTTGCTAATTTTGTCTTAACCATTTTTTAGGAATCAATTCATGAATGCTGTTGTGAAAAAATATATATATTTTTACGCTTGGATTTGAAAATATTAACGATACCCGATATTTTATCAGTTTTTAAGAAAAAAAAATATGTATGTAATAAATAGGTACGTAAGTCATAATGGTATGTCTTCTACTAACATTTTTCCCGAACTTTAATAACCAGTCTCGCAGTGGGCCAGCGCGGTGGATTAACGCCTCATAGCTTTCTCCTTAATAAATATGAGAAGAGGCCTTTGCCTAGCAGTGGGACACTTACGGGCTACTTTTAAATGACATAAGAAAATGTTTTTTTTTGTAATGTAGATCACATCACAAAAGAGAGTTTTCTCACGAACCCATTCATTAAAGATTCTAGAAACACCACCCAATTATAGGCAAATTTTTTAAGTATATAAAGAAAAAAGAACACAAAATGATTCCTAATATTTTAAACTAACACGGATCATATAATATGTAAATAAATAGAACATATAAAACATACCTATACCATACGTATGATACATAGCATCATACGTATAGTATCATACGTATAGGTAAATTCAAAAAAATAGGGAGAGCCATGCATTAGCACGAATGGACCGGCTCGACTGGAGTGATACCACGGACTCACAGAAAACCGACGTAAAATGACGCTAGCTTCGTGTTTCGCCAGGTGAGGGGGAATGAGATTACCGGAGACCCCTTCCCCATTTATTCCCTATCCATTCCCCCGAAAAGGCCGGCAACATTTTGTAGCTCCTCTGATGCTGCGAATATCCATGGGCATCAGCATTCACTTTCCATCAGGTGATCTGTCAGCTCGTTTGCCGCCCTATCCCATAAAAAAGGGCTATTCCGACAAAAAATTGAGACTCACTCAAGTGAATTTGTTATACTACAATCAAAC
>DVTA01000031.1:0-14508 GCA_018233265.1 Junonia stemosa | reverse complement strand
AAATGATAAAATCTAAAAGATATCAAAAAAGATATTATTATTGGTATAGGTCACTACTATCTAATTTTTTCTTAAAGAAGTAAAAAAAGATATTTTTATAAATAATTATCATTAAAATCTGAAAACTTAATTTTTGTTATTAGATACGTACATATATATATGTTGAACGAGAAAAAGGATAAGTTGTCATTATGTCGATTCCTTGATATAGGTCACCGTAGTCCCACACCGGGCGCCAATATTGTGACTAAGCTACCTGGCATCTGAACTTTTAATAAAATTTCTTATAAGATATATTTTAGACCTGGATATATTTTTTCTTAAGTCACTTATCTTTATTTCGTGATTATATACTGAAAACTGAAGATATTTTTTTTTTTGAAATAGACTAATTCTTGTAGCAACAGTGCCCAGTTATTGAAACTGAGTTTGTGTTTTCTTTTTTCCTAAAATTGAGTTTCCACCCGTATTCGTACGACACACAATCGCAGTGCAATACTTCAATGTTGACAGAGAAAAAAGAAAACATGAAAACGTCAAATGTTTCCCGAATTCAGTTCGTGCTCACATGGGTTTAGCGAGGATTATACTCTGCATGCGAAGTCGTAGCAAATATAGCTTTTGCCCTACCCTTCGAAGTAATGTTTGCACGTACAGACACCCTTTCTTAATAAGTCCGAAAACTCTAATCCATGCTTATAATAAACTTATTGTAAGAGATGAGAAAAGAAAATATTATTCCGCAAAATAGCCTGCAAAAAAACATAATAACTTGTATCCATTTCATATGGAATTTATATTTTTTTATGTAATAACCAGTAATGAGCAGCAGCATTTCGCAACTTCGCTTGCGCGAATTGACTATAGGTATTGTATTGACTATACCACCGGCGTGACAACACCATTGGGGGCCCGTATCATCTGATAGGGTTTACGCCTACGTTATTTAATTTTATAGCTGACGTAAAAAAGAGGGTTCAGTATTCCTGTAATGACCTATATGTATGTCTGTAGACCCGCATTATTTTTCGGGCAAAAAACCACAGCCAAAAAACAGGAAGTAGTGATGTATTACCACTACGTCCTTTTTTATTGTTGGGAAATGCATTTCGCCATCCGCCGTACCGGTGTTGCTCCGGCGTACTCGACCGCTTTTATTAATGCGCATACTGCCTTCTTCTTCTCCCCGGTTGAACTCTCCTGAGGGAATCAGCAGCGACATTCGCTTCTCGTTCTCTCTCTGCAGTCTCTATCCGTGCGATTATATCCTCGGTAAAAGTGGCCACAGTGGACCAACCTCTTTTGTTGCTGAGCATGGTAGCAACTAATCTCGGTAACGAGCTATCTCCACCGGCCATCGTCATCAGAGCGTTTAGCTGTGGCCCCCAGACGGCGCACTACTGTATGGTACACATTATCTATGGGTGAGTTACACCCATGGCAGTTAGGTCTTGCTTCTCGACCGATCTGATGGAGGTACTTACCGAAACAACCGTGTCCAGTAAGTACCTGCGTCAGGCGATACGTAAGTGTGCCATGTTTCCGGTTGGTCCATCGCTCAAAATGAGGAAGCACTGCCTCAACCGTCATTATCCCAGCGACAGGTGACCGCAGATCTTCTTTCCACCGCTGAATTAGGGCTCCTTGAGCAGCGACTCTAATTCTTTCAACTAGCTCCATTGTCGGACGCTGACCCGAAAGCGAAAAACCTCCGCTAATACTTCGGCATGGAGCTCCCACGGTGGATCGCTTGCTAGCAGAGTCGCCGCCGTCCATGAAACCGTACGGTAGGCGCGAATGGCCCTCGTTGCTACCACTCTTTGCGGTTTTCGCAGAAGAGCTAAATTTTTAGTGGACAAAGACTCCACCCAAATAGGTGCTCCGTACAGCGCCATGGATCTGACAACACCAGTATATAGACGTCGACAGGGGGCATCCGGACCGCCAATATTAGGCAGGAGTTTGCCTAACGCTGCTGCAGCAGTGATTAGCCTCGGAGCCAAATGGGCAAAGTGCGGCCCAAATGACCATCGCCCATCCAAAATATGTCCTGTTTTTTAATGAATGGAAATGCTACTTTCGATTTTTTCAGGTGACAAAAAGGACGTATCTTCTAGTTCTTTTCTAGTTGAAATCTTCCTGAGCTCTTGCTCTTACTAGGGGCCTCTGAACGTCATTGGGTCCAGTGGTATTTTGCCACAGTTACTGTGTAGTATTTGTTAAATATTTTTTTAACTGTAGTTCAAGAATGCACAGCTAGACATTAACATCATATATTTGCTGAAATGTTGGATTCAGTATTTAATATAAACATATACTCGTATGTTTTGGCTAAAAGTAGAAGCGTGGCTAGACCGTGGTTTAGCGTAATGCCACTTAATTCCGTTTGGTATGCAGAACTCTCCCTATCTCTTAAACAGAATACTTTAAATTATAATAATGTTGCCACGAAGGTCCATTTGGTTAATGAGATCCCAAAATTTAAACATGAAGATAAAACCGTTTGACGTAAGAAGGGGTTCCTAGTAGGGTTAATCAATGCCCTCCCAGAAAATTCATTATTATATTACTGCAACAAAAAATTACATAAAGAGACAAAGTATGAAGACGAGAGAAAATAGTTTCTCATCAACATACAACAATAAAATTGTTAACAAATTAAGCCTCCGTTATAGCCACTACTCCTTTTAAAACTAAAAATACTGGACAAGCAAATCAATATAACGAGTTGCTGAAAATAATAAAGTGATGTTAATTAAACTTTTCTTCGTAAGATCAAATCCACATTAAAAAGTCCATAATCACTAGTTACACAACCATCACTTGTAATTAAAGTGTGATTAAGTATAATAAAAACTTTATACTTTAAAGCAAAAAAAAATGTGTGTTAATTTCATATGATTTTCGTATCAGATATTGGTATCGCGTTCGTGTAAACATATACAAAGATAGATTCCATTATTTAGTGGACTTGTAGTCATGGCCTATAATAGCAGTTCGTTGCTTATCCGAATCGTATTCTAACATGCAATTGGTAACTTCAAAAATCGATACGGATAGGTGATCTAGTACATAACTACATACATATGTACCTTTACTTAGTAAAAAGTTATCACAGTTTTAGTTTAGATTTAGAAATATAATTTTAGAGCTTTATCATAAATTTAATTTAATTTTCCTCGCTGTAATAATGCGAACGTAAACAATATTTATCCGTAATAATTTTACGAAGTATGAAGTAAAATGGTTTGTTATTCGAAGTTTCATTACTTATCAGCGCTTTGAGTAATTAAAGATATGAACAAATATAACTTGTTTGGTTGGTTCATACGGGCAGCGGGCGAGCAGGGTTTTCCAACGGAAGGGGCGTTATTCTTGGAGACAATCAATACCAGCGTCCGTATATTTAAATCAGTAATGAGGTGAACTGCTTTATGGCTGATTTAGCATACGTTACTATGTGGGTCTGAATTTAGAGTTTTAGAAATAAACCTGAAACAGTATCTTTAGAATAAATTAATACTGTCTTTGCTTGGAAATATTCATTTAGCCATTTTAGTTACGATTAAATTTCTGGCCACAAAACCTGATTTTTTTCATGGTTTCTTGTTGTAATTAGTCAGCTTTGCTCATAAAGATTGACACCGTAAGAAGCATTAGATATTTCTCACGTCTAAGTTGTTAAGTCTCTTGTGCCCCTAATTATAGCGGCTTCACTCACCTTTGATACCAGAATACAGAAATACAAAGCATTGCTGTTTTGAGATGGAATTACTAATTAGAATGGAACTTACAAAGACGGAGCTATATCGGGTCTGTGTTCTGTGCTTGTCAGAGATGTTAAAATGATAATCTCTTGCAAGTGATCAACACTATTTGTTTTATTAAGCTCTAATCGTACCAACAGTTACTTGGTCATATGACAGGTTGTGGAAGATAACTGTACACAACAAGTGTTACTCAAAATAGACAAAAAAGGAATAAAAAATAGTATAATCACTTGGAGTCATTAGCAATAAAAAGTCATGAAGTCAAATGTGCAAAAGCAATTAGATGATACGTGCACTTTCTTTATTAGTTAGTTTTAAATGAGTCACTTGACCCGTTTATGGTATACATATTTAGGGTTAGATGAGTTTAAAAGTATGAGTGAGGAAGAAGCCTACAAGATCCATGATGAATAAATATGCAGCACAGTCTCGGGTGACTGGCTTCAAACACTATTCAACGGAGACGTGATTCGCCAAGTCACGTGTGATCTGAAAAATGTTACGGTCTTAGTCCTTCTTGTGTAGGGAATACCAAATGACGCGAGAAACTTGCACTGCGCTAGCTGTAAGAAAATAAATTTAAAATCCAATAGAGCAGAGATATGGAATTAGATTGGAAGATATTTTAGCTACACTAATGCAGTAACTGAGTAAAGTAGTATTACAATTTTTATACATTTTTCCAATATTTTTGGGATAAGTAAAAATATGACAACTAATTTTATTCCCTGTCTAGGCTGTTAAGGAACTGGTTTCTTCTAAATTTATATATTGCAATAACCCTAGAAAAACAAAGCTAAACCTCTTACAAAAGGAGTTGATATCATTTAATCCAACCATTTGTTTTAATAGCTTTTGCGCGCAGTTCAACCGTCGTAGATGGCGTTTATAGCTATAGGCAAGAAAGCTGTTTGTCCCTCAGGAGTCCCCCGGGAATAGTCTATTTTTACTGTTTAAAAATATTTCATTATTTAATCTGGTCTTTTATTTTAATGTCAGCAAAAATCATGATAATCAATTTAGAAAAACAAAATGTTACACGTAGTGTTACAATAGAAGTTTACAATCTATTCCATCCTTTTTTCAATAAGTAGGTATCTAAACATTTTAGAAAACATCTCTTTCTTCTTCGTTCTTATTTTTTAATTTGGCTTTTATACAAATTGTAAACAAAATACCCATTTCACTGATTCCTGAAATTATGCCCCTTAACTGGTGAAAATTCTGTTAAAGTTTGTTTGCCAAAATGAGCCTGTCGATGTTGTCAACATCCTGTACTTCCTGTTATTCAATTCAATTGTCTGTTTTAATGGCTTTTAGTTGTGCCAAGTGAGCATAGCTTATTTCATTATTGTCACAAAACAAGAAGGGGATTGGTCGTATACCTACCTAATATACTATAATATAATACTTAAGTGTTGTCCCAAGAAAGCTATAAAGATTATCGTTGTTAGAAATATCTTAAGCGATTAATTGGTTTAATTTACAGAATTTACATGTGGTTGTAAATGAAACAGTTGTAACTGAATATTTCTGAATACTTTTTCCGCAAACAGAATGACCTGCAATATGATATATATTGACGCTAAAGTAATAACAGTTTCCTTATAGAGCAGAGGTCTAAACTTATTTTTACTGATTTCAGTATATCTTTGGCAGGTTTTTAACTTTGGATCCTAAATTATTCAAGTCAAATTTAAACGTAAATGAGTGCTTAATGTGTTACATGTTTGAAAATAGCAAGCAAATAATGCAATGCGGGCTTTTTTGGACCTAGAGAATCTAAAAGGGACTTAAGAATAATAACTTCAAAAGTTCCTCTTTTTTTCCTTTTTTCGCTTTGTTTTATTTCAAAAATACAATTATAACTACCCCAGAGTGTAACTACCCGTAAATCTATAAATATATTCTATTTTTTCCATAAATATCCTCCGATTTTTTATTTAATTTCGTAGTGTGCAAATCTGTTACTCTGTGGCGAAGATTGAGAAGATGTAAAACAGTTTTGCATTATTTATTGGTATTTTTGAATAGAACTTGGCTATTATCGTATTGATAAAAACCTGCCTGTCTACGTCTATAAGGAATTTATAATGAAAATCCGTCGTCTAAATTCATATCGGGTGTATGTATCGACACCAGTCCTCGGTTCGCAGCCAATAAACTGAAATTACCGATACAGCTTGTCGGCGCTCTCTGCCGGCTGACACCCGACGGAACCAAAGTTATGAATGTTTCTATTAGGCTTGCTTTGGTAGCTTAAATTAAATGTTATTTAATCTAAAATATATACTTTCTATAGTTTTAGCAAATCATATTTTCTATTCAGTAGAGAAAACTATACGTTAAATTCCGCAGTGAAGCAGCGTGGTGGATTAAGCTTCTTAATCTTCCCCTTAATAGGAGAAGAGGCCTTTGACCAGCAATGAGAAATTAACTGGCTGACACATTCGTTTTAGAGGAAACTATTTAATAACTTTAAAGGTAATAAGGCGTGTTATTGACATACAGCTAGTAACTTAAATTAATATCCAGTTACAGGCGGGTTGCTTCAGCGATTATCGAACATTTTTAATATAAACTCTGAGAGAAACTAGTTCGCTAATCCTATGGCTTATATAATGTTACGCGCAACTTACCTACTTCGAAACATTATAACGCCGAGTATTGGAAACATTTAACAATATACAGTGAAGAAGTTTCATACATTAGTCAAAGTTTATATGAGTACATGAACATAATAAGGTATCCTTAATTAATCGAACTTCAACGAGTTATCGAAGTTTTGCAGTGTTTAATAAGCAGCAAGCAAGTTCATTAGCGAAATCCAACGTTTAATTGAAATGTCATAAAACTTTATTTTTCATCAATAAGAACTATTAATTTATGAAAGCGAGTAAACGGAGTTAATTAGTACCTACGTTCTTTTCAGATTTGCCTTTGATAATATGAAAAATTTTATTGGTTAAAAACTATTTGACTTATTTAAGTCACCGCAATTTAGATACGAGTATATGCCAAAATTTCTTACAGTTCAGTATTAGGACAGTTTGTAAATGCCCCACTGGTCTAGAAAATCCTCTTCTCCTTTTAAGTAGAAGGATATCGAACCTAATCCACGACACTACTTCACTGCGGATACACATACATTATTATGTATTAGAATTTCTTTTGACACATGGGGTTTCTCACGATGTTTTACTTCACCGCCAAGATGTATTTAAAGATAAATTTAAATCTTACGAAGAAGCTAACCAAACTTAACCCTTCTAACATCTTTTTAGATGGACATGGTTTATGCATTAGGATGTTAAGCTAGTATCTTGTTATATTGTTATTTGTGGAAATAAATGGAATCGATTAAAACACGTTAGTGGTGATTAGATTTCCCTTAATGCTCCCTTGATAACGTTAAAACATTATCACAAATTGTGTTATATGAATAAAACATTTGAAGTGTCATATTTTACGCGATACTAAATAACTGATTTGCATAATATTGTGGGTGGGAAATCATTTATAATTTTATCGGAAAATCTGATGTTAATCCGGTTGATATAACAATGTAATGATTTGTAACGAGCTCGTGGACCGCGTCTGTTTTTTTGACGCGGTAATGATATTAGGTATCTTGATACAACTTTAGAACGTTTTAATTAAATTTCGGACAATTTAAAAGGGTCATGGCGTTCTGACCTATTCACGGTTGGCAGCTCTGATTCAGACGGGTAGAAGCGTGCGAGGGTCCCTGGGCGTTAAATTCCAATTATCATGTTTACTGCGCTGCGTTGCTCCCTCAAGCGGAGGATCTGCTGTAATCTTTGTGACATTTTTATCCTTAATTTTTGCACAATCATCGAAAAATGGGCGTTTATTACAAAAGCTGTAATTAATGAAAATGGTGGCAGCGAAGCTTTTTGAGTACGAATATGAATAGTGATTTGGTTTTTAAATACAAACACATATCTACCGATCAATAAAACAAATTAAAATAGATTTTCAAGTCATCATATGCGCAAAGTATTTTCCGTAGATCTTTCATACTATTTTATTTTCATAAAACATGGTTCGTAAATTATCATATTTTTAGTCACTAACCAGTTTAAGTAAGTTTTTTATTTTATAAAATTTGCATGAATTTGAACTATTTACTCGATATAAGAAGCCTACTTAGCTGGGTTAGATAATATATCATAGTATCAGTATAGTTTTCAGTTTAGAATTGTTTTATACAACTTTTTGTACCACTTTGTCTGAGTACCTGAAGTGTATGCTCATGTCGAATTACAGCTCTCTAGTACGAAGAGATTTCCAAGCTAAGCGGTCAGATAAACAGCCAAGTGGACATAGTGTAACTATAAGAATTATGTATAACCTACGGAAGTATAAAAGTGAAATGTACAGAGTATTTTTTATTATTTCAAAGTGTGTCCGCTCATACAGTCTCACCAGCAAATGGCGCTATAATTCACATTCCCTGTGACCGACGCTTTGTCCGTAACAAACGAAATCCTACCCTTTCTTCTTAACATTTTACGAGTTGAGTTATCGTCGGGTTTGTTCTACTTGTTTATGTTACTGCGAGATTCTTATATCACTTCGGGTCGCCGGGATCAAGATTAAATAATCTATTCACGATTATTGCAAGGGAAATCTGTCTTGTGTCGGTACACTTTTTATTTTGTTTTCCCTGGATTGTATTGCTTTTTTACTGCATCGTATTTTAGAATTTATTTTAACGTTTTTTGGTTTTATTTAGTTTTTTTGAATTGAAACAATATGAGTTACAAACTTTGCAATGCAAAAGGAATATCTATTTTATGCAGCTCTGAATGAGTTGATATTTAAATTTTATATTCAGTGCTTTGTAACACATTTTTAGAGAGTTTCGTTTTTTTGACGTTTAAAGTTCATCTCCGTATATTTCATATAATAAATTATCCTACAGGTATACAAATAAAACTTTAATATATGTACTGTGCAGTATAAGGTTATAATTTTTTTTTAGCAACATAGTTGTTTTGTTACTGTATTTTGATTATTCAGTCCGGCAAGTAGGTAAATTTTCGTACTATGTGTACTAAGAAAATCGGAGGCCATAAAACCCTCAGCGTATTCTTTCTACTGCTTCCTGTTCCCTTTCATCTCTTATTCATCTTATAACCTGGCGATAGTTTTTGCTCCTCTGTGGAATATATTTGGAGACACCTGTATTATATCCTTACTAATATTATAACTGCGAAAGTGAGTTTGTTTGTTTAGTTGTCATGCCGTATCTACTATAAAATCGATTTATGAAATGACAAAAGTTAAGAAGCCTACGATTTGTTTCTCATCTCGAAAATATGACACACTACAGAGCGACAAAAGACATCATCACGGGCAAAAGCAAGTTATCATCGTCAGTAACATCATCCTCAGTCTGTTTTCAACAACTACTAGATAAAACCCCCCAAGTGCACGCCAACATGTACTAAGCTCAGTTGCCCAGTTCCTCCGCCCTGCGCCTATCGCCACTTCACCTAGCTCGAGGATGTCCTACTCTACGTTTAGCATTTCGGCTTCTCCACTTTAGAATTCTTTCATTCTAACCGTCATTAGTTCTTTGGCTTGTATGGCCGGCCAACTACCGTCACGCTAATCTGTTGGACTGTGTCGACCACTCTGGTTTTCTCTCAGATAGATTGTGAGATGAAGTATCATCTCACAGTCTATTTTTCAGAGGGCCTCCGAGTGTCCGATGTCTATGTTTCGGCTCTGTACGTCATGATAACGGTAACAAAGGCCTTAGAAATAGTGGAATAGGTGACCAGAAAACCCGACGTAATTCCTTAAACTCTGCTTGCCTCAAAGCTAGTGTAGTGTAGCTAGTACTGTTTATTGTAGCTTTGGTGATTTTAATGATCAAGTTGAAAATCCACAACCTAGGGTAATTATCCTTTCAACTTGATTATCTATCTTGATTAACTAATTGGTTACTTATCGTTAATTGACATATCAGATCACTAGACGTAGTTTCAAAGGAGTTCGTAAAGGAGTTAAACGTAAAATGAAGTTAGAGATCAGAATTTAGACACTCGTAGCTCGTAATAAATTAGCAAAGGTCGGATCGCGTGACTAACTACTAACAAGGTAATATGTTCGTTAACAAGCGGTCGTCTTTGCGGCCTGCCGGCTTTGCGATACTTCGGTCACAAAGTGATAGCCACCTAAAACTTAGCCCACTTGAATGATAACTTCTCTGTCTAATCGCCGGAGCTGTTGTAGCGTGAATATTGTAGCGACGAGATCTATTTTCAAGAACGGATTTGTCAGTCAGCTTATTGTACCGAAAATTTGAAATTGTTATATTTTTACGTTTAAATAAAATAAAAGATTACACTAACGTCTCCAGAATTTCTATGATCAACGTGAAGTAATTTAGCTGAAATATGTTTCATAAGCGCGGCTTGTTTCGTGGCGAGAGAAACAAAACTGATAGTGGACGTTTTATTGTTGGCCGTGCTTGCAATATGCAAGTTTTTTCCCGTACCGACCACTGAGCATGAATACTCTTTTCAAACTACAAATGTGTTAGCATTTTGTCTGAGCCGCATTTCAGCTGCATATCAACCAGACTGCCTTTACAGTCTCTTTCGTTTTTTGTACGCTTTAAGATACCTTTTAGGTTATTAATTTTTACAATCAGCACTGTCCACAACTTTGGAAGGACGCTGTATTTTGTTTGAGATAAAATTGATACTCTTTTTAATGATTAAGTATTAAAAAGTTTGTAATCGATGAGCGTAAATTTTATTAGAGATATAAAAAAAAATTAAATTAGCTTATCGCTATGATTCTATAGTAATAATTTTATTTCTAACTGGTCGTATTATTTTCGCGTATTTCGTTTTCGTTATTACTGGCTTATACTTTCCCGATGACGGCTGTCGTGTTGTGTATATAACTTTATGTGTATCTGTTGTCGTTTCTTCATCATTATTATAGTGTTTAAAACCGACATCATTGACTCGTTTCCTCAAAATCATCTCGAAACTAGATAATTTCATATTCTTCTTCTTCAACGGTATATTATATTTCTTTGATTTTCCATTGCTCAGCTTATCCTTATTTTTGTGCTTGGCTTTGATCGTATTTACGTTAATATCGTACGTGACGTGTAAATTTTTCTTAGCGGCCAATTCCTGTATATTAGTGACGTATTTATTGAAATTAGCTATAGCGTTTTCCCCTTCAACTTGGAATTTCTTCGGTATCTCCGTGAAGTGTTCGACTTGAAATCTAATTGGATTTCTGTGATGTTCTATAATACGAAAAACGATATATGAGATTCGATGAAAACGATGAAGCGATTGAATATTACGGAATATAAATAAACACAGAAGAGGTTATTGCTTGTCCTGATATTTATCACAAACCGAATAAAAAAAAACCAAAAAAAATATTTAAGGTATCAAAGACGACCAAAGCAAAATAAATTGTAATATTATGACGTCAGTTAATATTGTCAAGAAATATTCTAAAAACAAAATTAAACGTTCTATAATATCCGCATCGCATTCAAAATGAGATATAGACAATAAACAAAGTACAAGAAAATGATTATTTTCCCTTACCTTCATAATAATCTTGCGCAGCGGACCAACCCATAACGATGGCTATTATTGTTATATACACAAAATTATTGCTATCCCCGTACCCCATGGTGGCTGTATCTAACAATATCCCGAAGAATGATTTATAATGCCACAGGTGGCTTATATTGGTATAGCGTAATAAAAGTAAAAAAAACCTATACAATGCCGTTTGTTCATTGAGCTAAGTTAATTAACCCTGCAGTAGCCGGGTCGTAAATAAGATTATTTTATTTCGATTTTGCAGGTGCTATTGCTATTCAAAATATTATTGTATTTCGAATGTTTGTGTGCTGATTTTTGTGTAGTACTTTTAATATATTCTGGTATGTTCGGACAGTACTTATGCTGGCTATGTCTTCCAGACATTGAAAAGTATTAAGATATTGTACAGGCTAAATTTTTTCCTCACAACAAAATACCTATCCTTTGTTTTTTGTCAAATTGCACTTGTAGGTCTTAAATTATTAATGTGCGTTAATCTCAGGATACTTCCTAAAGTAAAGAAGCAAAGTAAAGAATTTTACCACTTGACTTTATTTTGGTTAAACAATACAACGAAATAATAAAAATAACCTACTCATAATCACTTAATTATTATTTCCTATCGTCACTCAGGAGGTCTTCTTTTGAAGCTCATACAAATAAATCTATAACAATTGACGCTCTTTTATACTCTACGAAAGTATTTCATAAGTGGAATTAAAGCAGTGTAAGCACGTTATTGCTGTTTACGTATCAGATATAGTCGACATATAGATATAATATATACGTAGTACTTTAACGCAAATCAGTAAGTGCTAATCACTTACTGATACTATTTTACTTTTTATTAAGAAAATAATTTTCTACGATACTATTTATTTTAATAACGAAAATGAAACCTTTGCGGTTCAAAATATTTGAAGTAAAATATGAAAAATATTTATTTCGAGAAAGTCTTTTGTTTCTTGAAAATACTTAGTGCATTTCAGGGTTAAGACCATTTTCGAATTACATTGTCTTCTTTTTAATGGATGACAAAAAGGTAGATAAGAAAATAGGCCACCTGTTCGTTAGTATTCACGAAAAGAAGTTTTGGATAACCTTGTATTGTCATCCTCTTTCAAAGTTTTAGATTGAATCAAAACTTGATTAACTAAAGGTTAGGGCTACTTCTACTGAGCCATGGGGTTTTAGAAGCCTTATTGGTACAATTCTTTATTGATTTTAGTGACTTTTAACCTAATGGGTACATTTAGAAAGATCTTAAATCTAACTTGTATTCCTTACATGAGATCATCCAGTCAAATATTGATGAAGGATTGACGGTTTAGACTGACGGGATTTATAGGAACATTAAATCCTCTCTATTCACGGATTCATCCGCTCTCTACATTATTATTACTTCACTCCTATGAATTGTAATTATACACCTCCTCAATAAACTGATTATTTAACGAAAAAGAAATTTTCATATCGGATAACTCAATGCCTGGAGGGGCAGCGGATACCCATGCGACAGTGATCCCGCAGCCTCTCTGTTTCTGTGTTGATAGCGGCCATCGCAAGGGTTTTTAGTAAGTGCAATCTTACACAACGCGATTTCTCCCTCAGGAGTCGGGTATATATAAAAATTTACTCCGCAATTTACTTCAAACATACTGTTTAATAATTAATATAGATTCCTCAATCTATTAATCAGTCGGTTTTATCGTGATCAAGGTCACGAACTAAGTTCTCTAGATCGTTTAATCTTTAACTAAGTAACAAAAGTTACTAATAATATTAGTTTTAGACAAAACATCGAGGGTGAATACGAATAATATTTATCAGTTGTTAAAACTAAGGTCGTTACAGAACTTAGATATTCAAACATTTCGACTTGAACTCGTGATCTGAACTAAGTATTTAGGACACTCGGAATATCTTCGGTAATACATTTACAAGATGTGTCAAAGTAATGTTATAAATATGTATGTATGTGGGTATATCTGTTTTCTTCGCAACTATGTAACGAAGTTAATAGAATTTCAGTTAAATCCGGAATAAAGTTATTTTATTGCTTTAGCTTGGTCAGGTTTATAACCTACTTCGAAAATGAACTATCTCAAAAAAAAAAATAAACTTGGGTATGTGTCCAATTGCCATCATTTTTTTTAATAAATAAACGCATCACATTCGACGACCCCCCAGTAAGATCATTGGGTCTTGTGTCGGGGGACCAGATCACACACTCACACACACAACACAAACAACCAGACCATGACAGACATTCATATGGCCAATACTCTGTCTGTCATGAGTGGGAATCGAACCCGCGACCGTTAGCGCTTCAATCTGTTGCAGTGACCACTGCGCCAACACTGTCAATCATTGAAAGCCACCAAGTAAAAAACTGAACAAATTTTTAAATGTGCTGAAAGTGCCAATGTGCCAGTAACGCCGGGAGTTACGAGTTCGATTCCCGCTCAAGGCAGATTTTTGTATTTGTACATTTTTTTCAGTCTAAATGTCTGTCCTCATAGTTCTGGTTGCTACCACGATCACCTGATAACGATCGTAACTTATAGTAGGAAAATATTATAGTCTAAATGATTGCTGGCTTGCCCTCTGGGTTGTGTAGGTCAGACGGCAATCGCTTTGCATAAAAATCAATAACCTGTAAGATTAAAACAGACCCTGGTCAAAGTCAAGGAAAATGCTAGGAAGGAAAAGATTTTGTGGGTTCACTCATGGGTAATAGGTGGAATACAGAATCATTTGTTGGTTACCTAACGTTAAGTGATAAAACCCAAAAGAAAAAGGCTTATGTGAAAACTGAAACAAGAAAAAGATTTTTGTGTAAAAACAAACCATGTTCAAATTTGTGGGCCAAAATATAGTTATTGTACAAAGTTTATTTGAATCTGTGTCGATCGCTTATCCTTTACAAAAACTTTACTAAATATAATGTTTGAGGGTAGAGGTTAACCCAAAAGTTTTATATAGTTTTCCTTTTTGTATCCGGCATTATTATTAGACCGGATTTTATTACAAACATGGTAACTTTTTAGGGTTCCGTAGTCAAAACGGAACCCTTATAGTTTCGCCATGTCCGTCCGTCTGTCTGTCTGTCTGTCTGT
>DVTA01000030.1:0-14546 GCA_018233265.1 Junonia stemosa | reverse complement strand
CATTACACAAACGCAGGCGAAGTCGCGGGCAGCACCTTGTATAAAAATAAATTGTATAATGTATATCTATTATATGTATTAACATCAAAACCACAAATATCTTACCACTGGTTTCTTACTAACAAGTTTTCGCACTCACGTTCTCTATTTATTTATTCTTTAAGTTTTATTTTCATAATTAAGTATTGTCCTTCTATTGTGAAGAAAATAATATGGAACTTTTTCAAACTATTTTAATAAGCAATAAAACACATTATCCCAATAAAATTCCTATCGATTTCTGATTTAGACAATAAAGCGGTTATACCAGTTAATTTTATTATTGACCTATCTATTCTAACTTTATTGATTGATACTGTCTCAAGTTTCTTTAAGTACCTACTTCAACTGTAGTATAACAATTATTGCCTACGATCATTGTCGAGATAGCTTGTATAGAACTTGAAATAGTCGCAATTTATGAGGCGTCAGGCTTCCTCACTGGAATCATATGAACCTTCGGCGATTTTCACTTCTCACTTTCTCCTACAATCCTAACAAAAATGGAAGTATAAGGTACTGTTTAAATTTTTTTTGTTTGTTATTGTGATTTCTTTTTGTACGATTTTGCCTATCTACCTCTTACCTTTTCTGTCTACATTTGTTCTTTCTCGGGTATACTGGAAGAAATCTCTTCTAGGGATAAGTATACCTTTTAAACTATGATTTCCTGTGAGTTATATATTTATAATGTTTTTTTTCTGGCATGTTTAACAAACTGTTAAATAAATAGTAACCTAAAGTTATGGTATATGTTTTTATTCACTATCGATGTTCTCGCTTTTAAAGGCTTGTTTTATCGACTTAAATAGGGTTACAAAATGTAGTAAAATAACCAAAATTAGAAGGGATCACGAAGTGGGAAAAGAAACTAAACAACTACTCGTATATTGTCTACTACTAGACCAATTTTCTGTAAGTAAAAAAAAAATGCAGAATCCTCGAGAGTATAATGACGAAACCAATATAGAACAATGTTCATTTCATTTTAAAAATAATTGTAATTCTCAAAAAAAATAAAACGACGAGAATTGAGTAATCTCTGTACTAGTAG
The DNA here is from genome assembly GCA_018233265.1 of Junonia stemosa. Classification (NCBI taxonomy): domain Eukaryota; kingdom Metazoa; phylum Arthropoda; class Insecta; order Lepidoptera; family Nymphalidae; genus Junonia; species Junonia stemosa. The sequence goes on along the minus strand of DVTA01000030.1, from coordinate 13,453 downwards.
AGCAATTTGCTGGTCGCCTTAAGTTTTATTATCAAGACGTAAGGCTATGTCAAACAGTGGATAAGGTCAGGCCGCAATTAAGATAAGAGGTCTAATTAGCCTTCTGTCGACGAATTAGCTTTTGTTAAATGACACAATTTATGGGACACTAAAGGGCCTACGCCATGTTAGTTGAAACCCACCATATTAACAATTATCTAATGTAATTAACGTAACTCTTTAGCAAAGTACCCAAGTGCATTTCTTCTATTAATACATCAATACATATAAATAAAATTGAAGTGTCTGTTTGTAATATCAAAAAACACCTTCTTACTATAAGCATATTAATATATACACGATACTAATACCAAAACACCAATTTTTTAAATTTCTGTCTGTCTGTCTGTCTGTCTGTTTGTTCCGGGTAATCTCCGGAACGGCTGGACAGATTTTAACGGGACTTTCACTGACAGATAGATGATAATTCAAGGTGTAACATAGGCTACTTTTATTTTGAAAACTGGAAAGAATGAAAACTTTTTAAATTGTTTGACGCGGACGAAGTCGCGGGCAGCAGCTAGTTTGTTATAAATTTTGATAAGCTATACTGTACAATAATATAGGTACATAATAAATATAAATACTGTTTTAATTTGTTTCTCAAAATAACCGAGTTTACCCCTTATAAATATTTGATTGAATTTTAACTTTCAATCATGAGTCAAGCAGGACATTACCAAATAGGTATACCTAGTTATGGCTATATTTGTACATATAAATGGAATACATAAATTAATATTACGAATTGCAAATACATTAATACCTTATTAGGGTTATTTATAAGATTTTTGTCAGTCTGTTGGATAAATAAACTTAGAATTTTTATAGGTAGTCGCATTATATTTGATAGGTACCACAACGCTTCGTTAAAACCTTTTTAAATACGACTTAAAATTTAATTATGATAGTTTATAATTTAATTATAAATTAGCATTAACTTAGATGTTTTTATCACCTTATGTTATTTAAAAATTAAGTCATAACTTATTTTGGTAAAAAATAGTCGCGAACTTTTGAGTTAATCTTTTGCTAATTTAATGAGACGAGTAAGAAGATATAGACGAAAAATAAAGTCCAAATATACGGCGTTTTTTTTGCCACTTGGAGCAAAACAAACAATATAATAGCGGTAGCCTTGAGATATGTACGAGGAATATTAGCGAATATGAGACCTCCTTGCCAGCAAGCCAACAACTGGCTTATTTATTACTACGACTACAGAAGTCAAGGCTCCGTAGTTTTTACGAGCTTAATACTTTAGTGTGGACTTCGGTCATAAAAAGTTGTTTATCTTCATTAGAGAATATTTTAGTTCCTAAGAAAGAATGCCTGTGACGAGATTTACGTAACGAAGTATTTCTTTAAAAAATAAATAGTTGGCAGATGGACAAGTGAGCCACCTGATGTTAAGTGATCTCCGCCGTTCCTGGACGTTTGTAGCACCAGAGGAGCCAATTGTATTGCCAGCTTGAAAAGGAATAAGGAATAAAAGGAATAGGAAACAAACGACTCTTTTGCCCGATTTGCTGCAAGAGTATGGTAGGTACTTTCTTGATTGAGGATATGTAGGATGGTGCAACTGAGCTACACCGAAATAAAGTTCATATCCAAATATTTTTTGTCGTGGGGAGCCATGCATTTGCACGAATGGGCCGGCTCGACCAGAGTGATACCACGGCCTCACAGAAAACCGACGTCGCGTTTCGCCGTGTGAGTGAGGTTACTGGAGGTCCAATCCCCCACCTCTTCCTCATCCATTCCCCCTTAGAGGCCGGCAACGCATTTTGTGGCACCTCTGGTGCTGCAAGTGTCCATGGACGACAGTATTCACTTTCCATCAGGTGATCTGTCGGCTCGTTTGCCCCCTATCTTATAAAAATAAATATCAGTATTCCTGTTTTGACAAAATGGGTTTTACACAATTGCACAAAGAGAGACTTTTGTTTTAAAAGAGTATGTAGGTTCCAATGTGTTTTTTAATCTGTCTTACTTTTTTATCATAAAAACATATCACGCAATTGAGATGTTATCGCTACAATCTTTGATTTATCCCGAGTGACATGAGATAGGTAAAATCTTTGATTATGTTACTTATATAACATTTTAATAAGAAATATTCTATGATGATTATCTCAATATTCTAAACTGTTTGTAAAACAGTTACTGTAAATTATTATATTGTTATTTGTATTTGTATGTCAGTAAGATTTAATTATTTGATATGTAGTGACAAGTTCACGTAATCATAATAACGTCAGGTGTAATTAAAATAATTGTGTGTGTGTTAATTTAATCGTGTGCAGAAGTCGTTATAATGACGCAATCTAATTACCTAACGTTAATGTTATTTGTAAAAATAACTAGTTTTCAATTATCAGAAACAAGAACTATTTGGCCAAAATGGTTAATCAAGAACTATGTAAAATTTATAATCCACTATATTTGTGGAAAGTAAAAAAGTTTAGAGTTGAAATTCAATTTAGCTCAATTTTATATTTCTAAACTATAATATTTCGATCGTCAACCCACTACCATTCAGATCGTTAAAAAACTCCAAGCCAAAAAGAAGGAAAAAAAATAGCGACAGTAAAAGTGAATTTAAACCAAGGTTAAGTGGCGAACAACTTCCTAAACATATAAATAATCTTATCACGATTGTCTGTATATTCAAATAATTGTATTCAAGTCAAGGCCGGATGTTTCTGCCTTGTTTTTACTGAGACCTTTCGAATTAAACTTACTTTCATTTTGTACTACACATGCGAATTCGTGTACGGTTTTCGAAAAAAAAAATCATTAGATACCTACTAATTGTATAGGCGAAATGTTAATATCTTTGTTATATGTTATTGTACTGTAATCTCCTTAATAGGAGAAGATGCCTAGCAGTGGGAAATTTACAGACTGTTACTTTACTTTACTACTTTTACTGTAACAGTCTGCAAATGCCTCTGGCTGCTATGTCTGTTAGGCACAGCAGAAGCCCATTCTTTCTCATCTCCTATCAAGTCCCATCTATCGATCTAAAAAACTATCAAGTCTAAGAATGTTACATATGTCAAATTTCCTTCTAATATTTGCGCGTATCCTTATGATGTTTTCTATCACTGCCGAGCACGAGATAGATGAAAACTCAGCAATCGAAAACGCGGACAGTACTATATGTTCCCACTACTGGACTTCATTCATCTTCTTTTGTTATGTGATGTAGGTATCAATTTTAAGATATTAAACATAAAGAACCTTAAAGATATAAAACGAATCAAAGTTTCTAAAAATAATTACTATGCAACTAATGACCATATAGAAAGATAAGACATCCCACGTAGTGCTAGCAGTATTTCCCTATTGGATCGAAGAAATATCTAAATTAAATTGTCAATTACGCTAGAACTTTGTATTTATTCTGCTTATGGCCGATGGAACAGGACAAAGATTCAGAAATAAAATGCATAGGTACATAATACTTATCATTAGAAAATCTCATATGTTTCTATCAAACTCAGGATTACCACCTTTAAAGTCATTATAACTTTAAAAAATCGTTACTAACCAATTTAAATGTAAAAATTCCAATAACACTAACTATCAACGTAATCATTGGATTGCGCAAATTCAATCCGCAGTACATAATGCACAGTAATTACGTCCACGAATCTAATGGAGGCTTGTGCAATGCATCGAACAAAAAGGGCCCGCGGGACGTTGACCCGGGAGGCTTTGTTGCACCGCAACAGTTTTTGAGATTTAATGCACGGCCATTTGTAGCTGAGTAGCTTTTGCTCGTGGTTTCGCTTTTGTTTATGTCTGTTTTAGATAGAATTATAGGCATTATACATACATAAAATGTAGCTGATCATCTGAAATAATGTAATTTTTCGACAGCATGTACGGTATCTTTTTAAACAGTTTAGTGGATTTATAGTTTTTTAAAAGTTTACTTCGCAGAAAATTCTCTGCGTTTATTATGTTTTTTTCAAAAGGAAAAGCCAAAAACCAAAACGTCTCGCGAAATTCTTTTTCGTGTTTTAAGTGAATAACAATAGCGGTTCTTTAAAAGTTTAAATGTATAATCTAAATAAGCCATATATTTCCTTAAAAAAAAACACGAAAATCCACTTGGCCTTTTAAATGTTTCATAAAACCAAATCCTATAACTGAAATTTCGTAATAGTAAGTCTAACTTTCCCATGATTTATTTACGATTCAAGATTTGTTAATTGAAAATGCAATTCGTTTGTCAATTCCAAGGTGCCCTTCTAATGATTTACGTTGCTGGCTTGTCTCGCTGATTTAAAGGTTTGTCATGGAACTTTCTAATGATTCATTTAGCCGATTCCCCGTCACATTTTGATTCATGGTGTGGACGGAATACTAATTTGACATTCGCCTTTAATCAAGTCTGACCTTAGAAACTTTTTACAACATATTTTGAACATTTTGTTTTTGCAATCTAGATTTAGAAAATCTTAAAGATAGCGAAAGGTATAATCTTATATTTGAAAAGGTAATGTAATATTATATTTCAAAAGGCAAGGCAAAAAAAGATAGGTTGCTTAATCATTAGTTGTTACCAATAATTGATAGCTAAATACCTATCATTCCAATAAATTATTGCCATTTATTGTAACATTAAAACAATATTGACATTAAATATTTTTTCTACACAATAGTAGGTAACAATCGCCTAGAAGTATTATAGTAGATGAACGATATTTTCTATAAAGAGCAATGAACAATGGCTTAGTTCCTGAATACGTAACGTGCTTTTAGTTAATTATACCTCAAGAAAGGTCAAGCTGTTATGCAACTTTAATGGCCAATGATTGTTATAGAAGATATTCAAGTTTTTTTTCATTTAAGTCTTATTCTTATGTAGAATAAGGTCTACTTTAAAATTTTCTCGACGATTTCTTGAGAATTATTGCTCGGTTCTCGATGCTCGTAAAACGTTTTAGATTAGAATATATTATTTTCAATTGATGGACGTAAACAAAAAGTAAAAAGTTTGGTATTCGTTCTCGTGATTTCGATTTTATATATTAGTATCGGGCGCTGTTCTTTATCAAGTCTAAAATATAAGCGAAATCAATTCACAGGTAACCTCTCAATAAATGGTTAAATAAAATAATATTTCATAGTTATACTTGTTATTTTAGGTCTTAACTTTCTAGCTGATCTAGTAGGTAAGCTAGATGAACGATATGATAAACATATTTGCACGCGATGTCTCAGAGAAAGTTTACTTTTGACATCGATAACGCCTTCTGGGTCACACTGCAACGCTAAACAATAACACATACCAGTAACGCACGTATCTTGCTCTTTATCTCGTGTTTACGATCCAGGTTAATCGAGATAAAGTTACGTTACTTATAATATTTTAAGTTTTATTATCTTCTCTAGTTGTAAGTACACGTGGAGAATCTCTAAATGTGGAGACTATTCCAGTGGCTTCCATGATGCGTGACTTTAAGGATTATCACGCACGAGCTCGCACCAATGCATCATATGACGAGATCTTCGTAAAGCACATTTGCAATCAGTTAATGAGCAATTACTCGCGGTTGCCGTGCAAACTTGGTGTTAACCTCATCGTGAGAACTCCTTAAATTTAAATCTGACTGACAATATTCATCATCAATTTATTGCATAATACATTTCACAGAACATTATTCGTGACCAACAGTCTTACAAATGGCATGAGAAATACTGAGAATTGTCGTTTGAGCAACGGAAGCCACAAAGAAATTAGCCTCCAATTGTTAAACATGACAATTGTGACTGGCAACATATTATGCTTGTCACAGGCTGGCTTTAAGTAAATGTTTTTATGTGTCTAGAATATGATAAAATCTTTTCGACGTCGTCTAGTCTAGTTGGTTTTATAAATTGAACTTAGATTGTAATCTCCATTGCATCGATTTATTATCTTTATGTCTTCTCCATCCTTTGCAATATTCATTAAATTATCTGACCTCTTTCTTAATATTATAATGCTGTGGATTCTATTAAAGTTTATAGGATGATAATATAATTATATTACATTAGCCGTCGCAGCAAAATGTGTTCATTAGTAGCAGTGACGAAGACTTAAAAGTATAAGATTACAGAAAGAAAAATAATCTTCGAAGTGTAAAATTCCGCATTCGATAAAACATAAAGGGAAGGGAAAGCATTCGATACAGAATATAAAAATTAATGCACATTTCACCATTTGTGTATATAGCTTGAACCATTAAATTTTTAACGATTTAATCAGTTGAGCATATAACTGACAATCATTACTTCGTTTTGTATTTTTAGAAAATGAGGTTTCTCATTTTACTGCCACCTTTTAGTTTAATCAAATATAAATACCCTTGATGTTTATTACGAGTATGTGCGTTGAAAAAAGTTGTCGCTATAAAGTCGTAGCAAAATATTCTTAAGTACAGATAATCATATCTAATTTAATTTCTCAGGTGTTAGGGACGATAGAGTAGGTTGTAGCTTTCTACAGTAATCTGTAGACCGTACTAGAGGAGCTAAATTGCATTATTATTACTGTACATAATTTTATAACGCGATTCAGAGATAGGGGACGATTATGAATTACATGGACAATCTTCGCGCAACCCGGAAAAAGTCTCTCATTCTATTAACACATGGGTTGCTCACTTTATAGTATCATCATTTGTGTTATCTGATTTCTTGTTAGCAATTTAGTTGTCTATAATATTTTCTTCATTGTTTTGATTTTACAGTTTGATTTTCTTTCTATTTGTTGCCTTGTCTTGGTCCCTATTATCATGATTTAGTACAAAACTACACAATTTACAAGTTTTTATAAGAATAGCTAATTTTTCCTAGTCATTTCTTTTTTCACCGAAGTGCCTTTTGTGTTAGAAAAACTTAGACAATAGGTCAAGATCCACTTCCACGTCTAGCAGCGCATGTGAGAAACTATTGAGATTTATTGGCTCTATAAAACTGCCATTTCCATTAAATACTATCGGTTCTCATAAATAACAACCATAACAATATTCAGTATATAAAAAGACATACACTTTGATATGATTTTCCTGTAAACAACGATTCGAAGTCATAAATAATTCATTGCATTTTGCAATAATCGTTTGATCGTGATCGACATGGTCGTATGCTCCAACGCTCACCCACCAATTAATCAATCATACCCAGAAACAGGAAGAACGTTTTCCTTTGTTTTTTCTTCTAAATTGCAAAATTTTTAGTCAACTAGCTTTTTCAATTTTCTGTTTAATTTTTGAGGTAAATCGTTACCTTTCCTTAAAGTTTGTTATAATTATATAAAATAGTCTTGATTGCCATGTATCAGAATAAAAAAAATACTTTAGTCTCGGAAACCAGTTAACAATCGAAAGGGAGAACGTAACCGGAGATTACAAACTGTTTAAATTAAAATTTCAACATTTTACGCTTAATCTAAAATCTTGTAATTGAAATTTTCAACAATACCCAATTTCCTTAATATCGCACAAAGAAATTGAAAAACTTAATCCCACAACTTATAATAAGGGATGATAGTACCTCAAATTTTCAAGTAGAAGTATCAAGAACCCTTGGATAACAATCGAAAATTACTGAAACACATCTTCTAACTGATAACATCAATTAATCGTAAAGCTATGAACCGGTTGCGTAACTCGAACAATACAGCGCAGGCGTCGTTGACCGTCCGTCAACGTTTTTGTGGCCCACAAAAACTGACACTGAAGTCCGGATGTAAACAACTCTCTATTTCAAAGCCATGCGCTCGGATACCTACTGTTTTTCGTCATCATCAGCTAAGTTACAAGTGCTAATGTAACCGGTCTGAAGGATTACAGATTTACTTTTTCATCGAGGAAGGTAGGATTGAACTTAAAGCAGATGTACAGACGTTGTTGATAGATACGAGTTTTGAAGAGATTAAGGGGAATAGATACAAAGATAAAAGAAGGAGCAAAATAATTGAGATTATTAATCTGGTGGAATTAAATGGTTTGTTTGGGATACTATGTAAAAATGACAAAATAGAAGGATTAGAATTAATAATAAAGGTTTTTGCTAATGAAAAGAATACGCATTCCAGTTCTCAAGCCTAACAATAAGACCATTTTTTACGTAATACTAAAACAATTGTCGCATTGTCAAAATTAAGTCACGCTCTAAAAAATGCGAATGTAGATTGTTTATCATGAACTATAATTTGGTGTCATAACTTTCTTAGCTCCTGAATAAAAGATTTGATCGATAAACAATATTAATTTTACAATACAATGGTAGAACTTACATAATCAAATTGCATCAGACCCTTTTATCTTTCGTGAAATTAATAACCAATCAATAGATATACTTTGGGTCCAATTAATTGCTACTAGAAACTCCAAACTCATCTTGCTTTTCTTAACACTTAACATTTGGTAATGTTGTAATTTAAACAATTGTATGTTAACCAATTGATTCTACATCTTGATTGTAGAGCAACGGGCATTTTTGTAATCTGATAATAATGTAGAACAAAGTTAAGATGATGCAAATGTAAGGAAAACAATGGAATGAAATCGGCCAAGTGCAATCTCTATGTTGCGCAATTACTGTTTCATATCTTAATATCTTGCACGAAGCACGTGTATCTGCACCTGCAGTACGGGATATGAGGTACCAGATGTAGGTACCTTACATGCTATCTAAATATTATTAGATATACGTTGCACTATTGACATTATTAAACCAACTAATTAAGTAATCTTCTCCAAGATAAAAAATGATATAGATCATGGACATTGGATGAGACTATTTTTGTATAATTGTATGTACATAATGTACATACAAAATGTGATTGGATAATTTAGTCTTCTTAAACAGTTCCAACTGTTAACAAAACGAATTTCGCTTTATGAATAATAAATACTGAAATAGCGTTAACATGAATAGGTTCTATTTATAAATCTCTAGTTTGTGGCGAGCTCTCTCCAGTTTTGTTTACCTATTGAGTAATATATCGACTTCCGTTAAAACACTCGCGATCAAATAAACAAATGTTATCTTCTTTGATTCCGAAAACACGATTCCACTTTTAACTGGATTGAACGACGCTTTGATATCAATTTGTAGGACATCGGATGAACTTTTTTATTTTCAAATAACGAAGCATTTTGATGTTTTAATATCTAAAAATAAGGCTTAGGCTAACTAAATGTCATAACCTTAGTAAAAGGCAATCTAGCTAAATTACATACACAGTTTTATTGTTGTCCTAATTGAAAGCTACTGAACATAATAGACTCATGACTTCAATGCCAATTATAAAATAACAGTTAACGAGCGGAGAAATCTAGGAATTCTAGTCGTAACAAACAAGTAGATCAATGTTAGCGCCGTGTCTTCGAGCAAACATGATCACAACCACAGAATCCTCGATTTCATTTTATTTGATCCAATTAAGCCAGATTGGGTTACCCGTTTAGCACTTTTTATTGTAAAAAGAAAACATAAAACAACAAAGTAAATCTATATAAAGAAACGCTCTCTTCCGAAACAGCTCGGCCACAATTCTTATGAAAATTTTTAGTCATTTACACTGGATAATGAGTAAAAATTTGGTATGACAATAAGTTGTAAATTATATTTCATACCGCTAAGTAATTAAGGTGACCCAATTCTGAAAATTTTGCGCGAGTCAAACTGCGAGGAATGGCTAGTTCTTGTTAAATCAACATCTTAAGTATACGTTTAAGTAGGTACTAAAGTTTCTGTGAAAATTACTTTGGAGCCATCCATAAAATGTGCCGTAACACGATATTATGTGGTACATAAAATTGATCCTTGGAACGCCGCCCCGCTAGTCATGCTGCGTCACATTTTCTGCAATATGAATTCACTCAATTGTCACACATCGATAAGCATTACGGAGAATATTTTTTCCTCAGGCTATTTTATTCGTGACCCATTTTCCACTTAAGGCAAAAATCCGAAAGTTTTTCTGCAAAAAATCCTATCTATTCATCCTCAGTTACAAGAATTTGTTTAGAAATCTGGTTTAATTGTTTCTTCTATTTAAAGCAAACGCATGTTTATTATAATCACATATGGTAGAGGTAAGAAATTCAATATGCATCACCGAGTCGCACGGTTTGGTGTGCGGAATGATCGGATCGCCTTTCCTGCTGATTCGCTCCATCGCCTCCACGCTATGATTTACACGAAATTGGAACACAATTGTAATAATAACAGCTATAACATTTATTGTTTTATTAATTTACAATGAAACTAGCAGCCTCTCACGGTTTTTATTTCGCATTTTTTTTGGATGCATCCTAAACACCTGGCTGAATGAAACATATTTTTGGGCCTATCTACATCTACCCAATTTGCACAGCAAATAAAAATTGGCAGTTCATATTAGATATAAATGAAAATAATGACATTATTTGAATGCGAAATAGTCAGATCCTAGAGGCTAGAGAAGTTAATCAGTACCCAATAACTTTATCGGCTTATAGATATGACGGCTACCAAAATTTAATGCAGGTGAATCCACTAGGCACGTCTAGTGTAGATCAAAAGGACAATGCCCCGTGCCCAATTATGCGAGTTATATCATCAACATCGCATAAAACTCGGCGAGATGTCGTGAAAATATGACAAATGCCAGTTATTTGATCGTTTCCCGGCGCAATTGCCATTATTTTATCTTTATCAGGGTTTTGTCACGCGATGGCGGTAATTTCAGAACTCACTGTGATTTCAGAGTAATAATAGCTTATCATGGTTCAAACTAGAAGCAGTTTTAATAGTAAATTATCATTTACGGTAGCACTAAGTATTGTCATAATATAAAGTATTCAAAAGAAACTACTGACTTTTGCAACTATTCTAGACAAATCAAGATTTCTCTTTAAATTGATCAGAGATTATTAATTTATTAGTATAACGTAATTGCTGTGTCAAACTCACACGCATATATAGTCAATGATAATAATGTCGTATTTGTGCCATTTTCCAATGTCCCTGCACCATGAACAGGGGGAGTTTGAAGTGACATTTAACACATATTATTACATATTATTTACTATTACATATTGTGGATGCCACAAAACTTCCCAGCATATAACAATATTTTTGGTTCAGTCAATTGTTCTTGGGAAATACCTACAGCCTGAAATCAGTTTTCAATTTCAACGTTATATTGTTATCAGTTTTACCAGGTTCTAAAAAGTAAAGAATATATTGAGTTTCACTCGCGTGCTTCTGTGAATTCACTTGTCAAAGACTAGTCTCGTTCCTTTCAAAATACCGTTTTATCATTGAATTAGAAAATCTAGCCAAAAAAATATTTCAATAATCAACATGCGATCAAGTGCTACATTAAAAATCTTGTATAACGGCCTAATACAATATTCATTAACACATTCGCTCCGGTTCGCCCACGTCAGGATTCGCGTCAGATTTGGCGTTTAAATAAACGAGTGTTTCGCGTGAACACACATCTACAGCAATAACAACAGTTAGGTAAATAGCGTGACCATTTATTGTAACACTAAAAGCGGGATCCACACAATTTTTTTTTCTAGTTCGATTTTTCCTGTTGTTACGGAAAGCTTTAAAAAGGTCATTGTCAACTTTCAGCGGCCACCGCAACCCTTACTTTCCTTGTGAAGAAGAAAATGTCCCATCGTTTTATCGTCCCGAAGACATCTTCCGGGACATCGAGATAAGCAACAGCAAAATGGGACAGTCCCGTTCAAGACAAGACGTGTACTCACTTTAGTTATAACAGTTCACCGCTTATTGATAACATGCGAATGAACACTCGTGATTGTGATGACAATAACAAACGAATTGAATGCATGCGATAGCTTGATCTCGTTAGCTTGATGAACTTGACAATGAAGTTATCAATGAATTGGGATGGTTGCGGTTTTTTATTGATTACAATGTTATCTCTTGCAAATGTTTTTAAATTATATATTTTAATCGTTATGTAATTATTCGCTAAATGACATCTTTTATAACTGATTTAGTGTTTTGTCAATGTTTTTAAAAATATTTAATTTTTTTTGCGATAATCAGATAGAAAATATGTGCAGAAATTAGGTTTCTTGTCTCTGAACATTGTTTGATACGATGTACCAATTTATGGTTCCTTCTACGTAAATACCGATAAATATGGCTTTTAAAAGAGTAACAGCTGAGTTTCCAGCCGGTTTTTCTCGGCCTGAATCTACATTCCGAATCGGCGGTAGATTAAAAAAATATTTGACATGTAAATTGACGTATCAAAAGAGCTCCAGCAGCCTATTTGAATAAACATATTTTTCTTTCTTGCTTTCTTTCTTTCAAATAACATTTTTTTTTGTCCACAGAAAGAATCTCGCACCGATGTGCAGTTTCACCTCGCGGCGTTGCGAGGCGACTGCGAGAGGTTGAAGCAGTTGCTGGACACTGGGAAAGTGCACATCGACTCCAGAGATCGGGTATGTTATATGATGATGATGATGGGTGAAGAAAAGCTGCTTGAAAATGTTTCAAATAGAGTGAAATTCTAGGCAATAAAAACTAGTCAATAAAAATGATCAATGTGCATGTAATTAATATGAAATGATAGAAACAAAACATTATATAATTTAAAAACAAAATCTTACAGTGGATAGATCATACTGAGTATCGAAAAAGATTTTAAAGATGCAGTGAAAACAGTTAAAATTACCAATGAAGCTATACTAACAAAATCTAGGTCATAAACGATAACAATGCTGAATATACCACACTATATAAAAACACATCTCATTTCAACAACATAGCCAATCGTTTTAAAAGCCCAGTCGATATCGAATATGAAAATCCAATTACGGAATATCAAGTTGATGCCGATAGCAGAAACGTTGGGAATTTCAGCGAGTTGGCCGAGGGAATTAATATTAAATTGAATTTGCGATCAGATTCCAAATGAAGCGATCCGACAATGAAGATGAATTTTTAATCCTGAACTCGAAATATGTTCAAAATCTGATACGAACCATTTGTTTTCATTGTAATCAAAATTGCTGTCTAACTATTATAGATTTTACGGATGCGTTAGATACAAACTGCCACTTCAATACCAAGCAAAATTTCATTTATAAGTGATTAAAAATCATATTACCGTCATATTTATTAGATTGTATTACGTTCCCCCATGTATAAGTAAATACACAAAATACATTTACGTTTAAGCTAAATTATTCATATTCACTTCTTTAACATGCAAAACGTATGTCTTGTTGTTTATTATTTCTTTTATAAAACACTACGATGTGTAACGGGCCCGGTAAATGTAAGACGCGTGTGGAATAGTAATATTTTGCTCAATCGAGACAAAGCAGATCAATCTTCGTGAACTAGATCATTTGGACAGGAATTTATC
>DVTA01000029.1:0-14664 GCA_018233265.1 Junonia stemosa | reverse complement strand
AATTTTATTTACTACTATCATGAATTTTTTTCATATTTTTAGACGCAGTAGTTTTTTTGGTAGAGGGGGGGAAACTTGACTCTAAGAAAATTTGATACTTTCAAGCTTAATATTTCGAAAACCGTTCCTCGTTCGAAAAAATGGTTTTCCTACACCTATTTAATATTTAAACGACCGACGACTCTAATATTTTTAAACGACCTATTCAACGATACCCCATACTATGGGAAAAATGAGAAAAAATATTTTTGGTCTCACTTTACATATAGGTGAGGCACCATAACAACAATTGTTTTTTAAAATTTTATTGTACGACTTTTTCGGCGTGGTTCATATATTCATGCAAAGCCGCAGACAGACAGACGGACGGACATGGCGAAACTATAAGGGTTCCGTTTTGACTACGGAACCCTAAAAATTAATATTAAACAACAAACTATATCAAAATATATTTTTTCTTTAGGAGCTACTACTCTTCAGACAGACACACAAACATTTTATGTGTGTTATAAGTTTTTTGTTGGGGGTTAAAAAGAGAAACAACCGATTCCGCTGGCATGACGTGAGTTTTACGCTTTATGTTCACCCAAAAACACATATTTAATATACACTGTAAACATAACTGTAGCATGGGAAATGTTCGGTGATGATGACGTAAGTTCCACGACTTTTTCAAACAAAAAGTATACACCAAAATATTCAAAAATTCAGGAAAAAATATTTGGACTTCAACATAACTTAAATTTAATAACATGGCAATCTTAAATGCTTAACCGTAATAAATCGTCTATGATTTTAAAAGCTTAAACGTCAACTCTCAGTTATTTTCAACGCATTTCACAAACAACTCCCGACCGGCTCGTGGCCTCTCATTTATGAGTTTTTTCTGAACAGAATTAATGTTTAATGATCCGTATATATGTCAAGTTTAAATGCATGTTTGTATCCGTGTACTTCAATATGTAGAGCAATAACAAGAAATTTAATACGTAAATATGTCTCTACATATTTGTCTCGATTTCTTTTCATACCGAGATCTCCTTTATAGGATGTCATTTAGTCTCCTTTTTTTATAGGATGTCATTTAGTCTCTCTAAATAGAATCTAGAATGCTATCTCTAGAATGCTGGATGTGCTTCAAATAAAAAAATACCTCATAGGTATTTAATGTTCAAAATACGAAACGCTTAAAACACGTAGTTAGTATTTAGGGGAAAGGCGGGCAATATGGAAGGCTTAACTTCAGGATACTAAAAAAAATAAAGAATATAAGTCATAGTATTTTAAGTATGTTGTAATGAGAAATATGTAGTTTTACTCACAATCAGTCCTACATGTATATTACGAATATACATATATGTATATGTAATTGTAAATATCATAAGGTTTGCCAATATTTGAGACAGATATCTATTTAGGTACCATTTGTATCAGAAAGTTCTCCCAAAAATTTCCCCAAAATATTATTAGGTGATCAAAGCCTGTAAGGCCTCTTTTATATGCAAAACTATACTTTCTGCAAAATGTCGTTAAAATCTGTTCATCAGTTATGACCAAGCAACAAATCACCCTTACATCTCATATCCTGAAAAATAAAAATAAAAAGCAACCAAACTCACAATTTACTGTTTCTTCTCTTCCTTAATTTCCTTAGGATTATTCTTCCAGATGTAATAAGCGAGGGAGCTCGCGTATGAGAGCCAGGCCAAGTACGGCAACATTAGGAGTCCAGCGGTTTGGTTCACTTTGAAGAAACTCACTGTTGTGGCTGTTGCCGCGCCGGTCAAAACTGCGATATCTATTACGGCCTGTTAGAATAAAAAGAAAATAGATTTTTTTTTAATGAGTAAAAATATTTTGCTTTGTTTACTATTAAATAGTGGGTAACCTGTTTTTTGGGGAACCGTTTTTATTATTTCAATTGAAAGCATATTCAAAAAAAAATAATTGCAAAACAGTTGGTCCAGTGGTGGATTATCTTTAAGGCAAAGTAGGCACATGCCTAGGGGCGCAAGTGCACAAGAGGGCGCATGAGTGCAGAAGGCCGGTAGGGAAAGGAAGGTGACGACCTGTTTTTTAGCTCATGGGGTGTTTTTTGTGTCAGCGCCTAGGGGCGCAAAATAGTTTAATCCGCCACTGAGTTGGTCTTTGTTTTTTTTATATAATTAAAAGAAATGAAAAAATATCTTAATTTACCGTCAAGTCGTTTTTATATCTAAATGTGTGAGAATAATAATACAATATGCAAATATATCTCTATTAACACCTTACTAAAAAAACTTAATTGAAATGAGACATCACATAAAAGCAAAATGAATTAAGTACTATAAAATAATATTGAAGATGGTAGGCTATAAAACATCACTCTACGATAAATAAGTGTAAATGTCTTACTTTTTCTCACTGTATAAAACACAATTAAACTATATACTTTTGTAATTTCTGTAACAGTGGTAATTTCGTGGTGTTCAAGTATAAATTGTTAGTTATTAAGCAATACTTTTTAACTTACCAGTTTGAAATCTTTCATACCGAAGAAGATAGGCGTCCACGCCCAATTGAGAAGCAGTTGGCCTCCATACAAAGATAAGGGCACAACAGCATCTTCTATAAAACAAACGTTATCTTATCAATATTTAAGAATTCATATTATAAAAGTATCATCACATTGCCCATATATTCAATATTGTAGGCTATAAAACATCACACTACAACTTATATTAGGGGTCATCCATTAATCACGTGCGGTCGTTTTTCTCATTTTTTGTCCCCTTCCCTCCCCCTGGTGAATTTTGGTTTGGGACCACCACCCTCACCCCCTGGATCACGTGATTTTTTTTAAGTCTTTTTTTGTAAGTATTTTTTGGAAGGAACCGAAATTTGGTACGGCGCAAAAATTTAGCTTCAGAAATAGCTCTTTTTGACAAAAAATAAATAAAATTAATACACGTGATGTCTAACGAGACCCCCCCCCCTTGTGAAGTTTCGTGATGTTTTCCGTACCCCTCCCCCCTTTTGAGCCTCATGTGAATAATGGGCCCCTTTCTTGAGTAATTGTTAAATAAATGTTTTGTTTTGTAGGTCATAATATAACTTTGATTGCAGTCATATTTTTTCAATTTCTTTTTAAAGTTGGTTAAATATTATTTTTAATGAGCTAAATGTATAAAATTTATGAACTTAAGGCGCCCTCTGTGACAGAGTCGAGTATTAAACTGTTGTGATTTGTGTATTTTTATTGATATAAGAACTTATGAAATAAATATTATTCTTATATTATTGTGTTATTGATTTCGTTACATACCGTTATTACCTTGTTACTAGAAGATATTCGAGACAAGTCTTATTATTCATGAAAAATACAAATATTTTAACTTTTTTATTGTTGATTTATCTGTAGATTTCGCGACTCATTGAATGAAAAAAGTTACACTAGTACTGCATTATATTGCACCTCCAGATCTAAAGAAGTTATCTAATTCCTAAAATCGATATAATGGTAGGTATAGGGGGCAAACGAGCTGACACATCACCTGATGGAAAGTGAATGCTGTCGCCCATGGACATTTGCAGCACTAGAGGGGCCACAAAATGCGTTACCGCCCTTTTAGAGGGAATTGGATGGTATCACTCCGGTCGAGCCGGCCCATTCGTGTAAATGCATGGATATCCCACGTTAAAACTTTATTTTACAAGCTTTATAATTTTAAGACACATTTTCCAGTATTTGAAATTTCTAAGTCAGCTCCCTTTAGTTTGAGGATGCGATATATGTATTTTTGCTAAAAGTGACATCTAGTGGTGTTATGCTGAAATACGAGAGACAGAAGTGTAGTGCTGCCATCTTTGGAAAAGTTTTGAAAATGCATATGCTGCTGCCATCTCTTAAAATTTTAACGAACTATTTAACAATTATCAGCACGCTAGATGGCACGAATTGTCTGAATATAGTTTATAATATTTCATTTTCACAGTGGGACTTTTTGGAATTGGGTATTTATTAATTTTAAATAGATATTTTAATTTTTGGTATCTGTGCATTGTACTTTCTAAAATAAGGTACCGATTGTAATACGATTTTGCCTTAGAAAGCTGATGGCATACAGCTAATTCTCAGTGGCGGATTCAATATGACGGCCGCCCTGGGCCCTATCTCATCAGCCGCCCCTAGCTTAGCCAACCTCTATCTGACATATGTATACAAATTGAGCTAAAAAACAAAAAAGTGCTCGACACACTCCATTCAAATCAATTAAATAAAAAAAATCAATTAAAAAAAGGTCGTCCGCCTCATTTACAAATTTGCCGCCCCAGAAAGCCTAATTTTGCCGCCCCTAAAAAAGTGCCACACTAGTAGTAGGGATTCGAGAACAAAAAATCCTAAAAAAAAAAAAAAGTTTGGTGTCAAATTGGGGGTTTTACCCCCCACTTGAGACGATTGCGCTAGGTCCCAGAGCGTTATCTCGCTTCGTTGCAATTCTACACATCTTAAACATACTTCCCTAGGTGATTAGCAAAACCCTAATTAACATCACGCTCGTTACTAATCACCTCCGTCGTTCAATTTCGACGTTATTTGCTAACTACGAGTACTACTAGTTTTATCTAATGTGTTTTTCATTTTATTTGTTTAACATTACTATTATTAGTTTTATCTAATGTGATTTTAATTGCTAATTCCGAGTACTAGTTTTATCTAATGTCATTTTATTTGTTTAACATTACTATTCTTAGTTTTATCTAATGTCATTTTAATTTTATTTGTTTAACATTACTATTATTTGTTTTATCTAATGTGTTTTTAATGTGTTAAAATGGTATAAAATGCATACTGGCCAAAAGTTTCTTCATAACTTGTGCTTCGAGTCTAAATAGCAGTGTTCGCTGATCTACACCTCGTGCTCTACACTCTTCTATTTGTAAGGATCATGGATGTGAGTATTTTTTTTATTTTTAATTTTTTTATTTGGGATTATATTATTTTTTGTATTTTCTATAAACGTACTATTTTTGCAAGTTTCTAGTCAATGTGTTGTGTTTTATTTCGATATTCATACATTGTTACTATTGTTACAGCTAGCATGCTGTATGAAAAACCAAGACGTGGATATTGAAGAGAACACTTACAAACAGTACTACTATCCCCTATCCGAAGATGATAATTCGCTGCCTCCAATCTCAATCAAAAGGACGGCTGAGGAATCATCTCTGGACGAGTTCTTTGAAATGCCGAAGAAGAAAAAAATGAAACTGCGTTCGTCAAATGTCGGAAGATCGAAGGGTGATGCAATGTCCTATGTGTCAACGAATGCAGATGATGGAGCAAATGCAACACATTTAATAAAAATTGAAATTTACGATATTAAAAAATTGGCAAGCATCAATCCAACGGAACATTGGAAATATCCTGACGTGCGAGTCAAGTACTACACCAATAAGTCTAACAATAACCATCATCAACGAATTCGTGGACTTGTGTATAGCATAGCTAAGGAAATATCCAATTCAACAGATTGTAAAAAATATACATACAATCACAAATAATGTGTAAAGCACGAGGTGAAGATTATTAATAAATAAAAGTCAAAAAGTTTTTTAATTGTTTTATTTGGATCCCTAAAACTTATACATTTTGCTTACATAAAAAAATACTTAAACATTTTTCTTAATAAACTATCGTTATAAATTGTATCTTCAGTAAACACTTGAACAATATTCCTTAAAGACATACCTCTATATCTTAAATATAAAAATACAAGACAATATTCTCCACAAACAGAAGACATAACATTTTGAATAATTTTATGATTATAGATCCACCTTTTTGTATTGCGTTTAAGAAATGATAAATGATATCCTTCTGGCTTTCGACCAAAAGTGTCGAAGTATTCTCCTTCACCATCTGAACTTATGTAAATAGCTATCCAATGTGATCCAGTTTTCGTATCAGGATCTAAGTTACTGATTAAATAAACGGGGGTCGATATGTATATTGGTAATCGGTTAGCAGCAAACACATTATAAATAAAGGAATGATTTATTTTTTTTAAATTATGACTAATTTCAAAAGTATTCATTTTTATAGTTATGTCTACTTTATATGCAGATACAAAACAATATAACAAAATAACAAAACACAATTGCTTATATTACATTTTTTCCTTTTTCAACTACTAAAATCTACAGTTACATTTCTATTTCTATCGATTTCAATTAGATTATCAAATTCTGCATACACAATACAATTGATAGTATCAGTAAGAGCGTTCTCAAACCTAACTTCCATCCGTACACTTCCATGTTTAATTAAGTTCCAATGTGAATTTGAGCTAGCAGATAAATCTGGAGTTAAATCAAAAGCCACTAGACAGTAACCTTTGGAATATCTATCTTTATTTATACCGTTACCTTCATTTAAAAAGTGAATACCTGTTCCAGTGAACAATGTGTGGAACATCGCAGTATGTAATCCACTACTAAATTGTGGTTGTAACGCTTTGGAAGGAATTTGCATACCATCAATATATAAACTGAAGGTGTTTATACCATAGTTATCAAAATCGAAAGGATTTTTAGTAAAAGTACCATTGAAAGCAGTATTGTTAACGAATCCTATAATACAACGTTTAGGCAACTGTCCTAAAAAGATATTATCAAGTGTTTTACCCTGTATTCCGGAGGGTATAGTTAAAACTTTAACTTCTGCTCGCGTAATTGGATATTTCGCGGTTGTAGTAGCTAAAACTTTTTGGTGAGCAAGCAGTACACTTGGACTTATTTTAGCTTTACGGATCAAAAGAGTGGCATCAGTTATAGATACTTTTACTTTTATGTCATTAGATGCAGCCATCAAATGGAAAGATTCTCTTGAACGAACGATTTTAACACGCATTTCAACACCATTTATCAAGAACTTATCCTGATTAAAAATATCTGCATGTAAATGTCCGATCATTTCCACCTCTTTGCTATCCTTTACATATTTTAATCTCGCGGTGAATCCCTTATTCGCATCATCAGCATTATTCATTTTTCCTGCAGTGTCTTCATACCACATCCCACATGTAAGATGTGATTCTTTAGCATGTGGAGCATAATTTAATAGAGTTTCAATATAAGCGCGGTATCCATACGTATTATTTGGTGGTGATATAAGTTTTTGATTTAAATATATATCTAATTGACTAAATAACGAATGAAGCCAGTTATTAACTGGTGCGACTGCTGTTGTTTCAGAGTTCAAAGCAGACATATCTTGATTTAATATTTTAGCTTTTATTTGAAGTAATGTATGTGATAAGTCGATGTAGTCATCTCCAGACCCAGGAACTTGAAATTCGATTGGTCCATCGTCACTTAAGGATGATATAGGCTTATAATGAATCCATTGTCCACTTTCTATACTCGTTTGAGTTGATGGTAAAGCAAATAAATCCAGTTCTGACTTAGCACACTCACATGAATGATTATGGATAAAAGACATTTCTTATTTTATGAAAAAATGTCTTGATGATGTATTTTCTTATTCTTTTTATTTATTTTTTTTACTGTTTTCTCCTTCAATTTCTGTGCTTGAATGATGCTTCTTAAGCTCTGCTTTCTATTTTTATACCCAGAACCACTCATTACCCTATCTACTTTGTCATCAGCTTTTCTTTTTAAATTTGAAGTGGCTTCTTTAAAACGATTTGTGACTGATTCTTTCATAGGTCTAGCATTTACCATATCTGTTAAAAGTCCTACACCTGCGTTCAATGCCTCTTTACCTACAACCTTTGCACCACTTGATAGTAGGGGTAAAACTGAACGGAACAATCCTCCTAAAAAACTTCCTATACCGTGACCTCGTTGATGTGGTATACCTTTGTAAATGACTCCAATACCAGTTCCTGCTTGATTAGTATAGTAGTGATGGTATGGACAAATTCCATGATTATGCTTCGAATAGTACATTTCTAGTTTATTTTTTTATTATTATTATTTACATATAAAATGTAGTTTGACGCAGCTCGTTCCAAATTGGAATGGTATATTTTCTCCGGTGTTTGCCCTTATATCTATTTCAATTGTATCAAACTCTCTGCGCATGACAGGAATATAGTGAGGTGGAGAAAAAACGTGCATTTTATTCGATCCATACATGTATTTAACTGGATCTAATGTTACTATTCTTAATAAAGGACACATCACATCTCCAACCATTTGGGGTTCCACAATATCACAATATATGTATAATTGGGAAGGTAGACCGAGATATAAGTTAGCTGGATATTTACCGGTTTTCCTTGTTGCTATATCTGTGTTCGGTGAAAATCCAAGCTGCAAGCTCAATTTAGAAGAAAACCTTAATGAAATCAAATTACTTATATCCCCAGTGAGGCTAACTAATTTTGATATTTTGTCTTGTCTCAATTTAAAAGATTCTCTTGAGTTCAGTGCTGAAATAACGTCTTCGATATCTTCATAATTGGAGGGTGGTATGTGACTTTTGTAAAAAACTGTAGATGATTGCGAATCAATAGGAGTTACCATCCGTTTTGATATGTACATAACATTATTATTTTCCTGAACAGTGAACATAGTACATGGATATTGAAATTCTACTATTCCCACAAACCATTCCCCTTCTAACTTTATAGGTTTCGGTAACTTGGTTGAAAAATTTGTGGTCTTGTTATTAGGAAAATATAAAGCAGAACTATTACTAGGTAAAGTAAGGTAAAAGTTTTCACTATTCATTGTTTTTTATACTCGATGCTAAAATCCAACTGTTAAATTTACTTGGATAACCTTTCCACTTGACGAACAATTCTTTTCTGGCCCCAGAAAAACGAGTACGTATTATTTTATCTATTTTGTACTCCTTTGTTGAATCATACTTGACTCTTTGAAGTTCTTTTTCATAGAATGTTCCAGTGATTGGTTCATTTTGCAAATCTTTCAAAGTGTACACCACCCAAGGAGATCTTTCTATAATAGAAGTGATAATAAATATTTCATCACTCCAGTTTGTTTCGTAACCTTTTTGAAAAATGTGTTTGTATTTGGTTATCCTCACATATTCTCCAGTTTTGAATTTAGGTTTAAAAGTTGTACCACTTACTTTACTTTCATTTTTACCATACAAGTTACGCCAAACTGTCATAATATTATTTATATTAACATCACAAGGACGCATTTTTATACTTCGGTGAAAGCTATTATTGTAAGAGTGGATTAAATCTTGTAAAATATCTACATAACGATACGTATTTTTATGTGTAAAATATCTCCACATTTTCATTTTTAGAGTCCGCTGAAATCTCTCTACTATACTTGCTTTTATATCAGGATTATTAGTTGTGTAATAATTAATATTAAAGTTTTTTAAAAATAATCTAACATTTTTTGAAATAAATTCTGTTCCTTTGTCAGATTGCAAATGTCTTGGAGCCGCTTTTGCTTCAGAAAATATGCTTGTAAAACATTCTTTAATAGTTTCTGAATCTTTCTTTTTCATGACTCTTGCAAACGCATATTTGCTGAAGACATCAATAACACACAGAATATATTTATAACCATCGTTATATTCACTATAAGTATGCATATCACTTAAATCAGCTTGCCAAAGTTCATTAAAGTTCGATAAAATATATTTATTTCTTGGAAAATGACGCTGCACCGGTTTGTGAAGTGTATATGTCTCTTGTGCCTCTAACCACTTTTTTATATCTTGTTGTGACATTTTAGTTTTCATTGCATCTGTAAGTTTGTATAAACTCCCATAACCAGCAGGATGCGAAACATCATAATAAATGTTATGAATTTCTAATAGGGGGTCCATCTACTCCAATCTATTTTTTTTTTAGTATTTTTTTTACCTGTAGACTCACTTTTTAAAGGAGTCGAAAACTCAGGTTCCTTTTCAGAATTTTCTTTTTCTAATTGCTTTCTTTTAGCTGAATTAGTCAATACATCGATGTAAACTGCCCTTCTCGAATTACCAATACAATTTGTGGGTACTTTTAAATCCTTTAACAATGCTGTAAACTCCGCCCATCCATGGGGTGATGAATTTTTTAAAGGTCTTATGATGTCATTGAAAAGATCCACTATATTACTTTTATGAATTTCTCTATTATTGATATACACAGTTCCTGTTTCATCCCAATAAACTTTATCTTTGTTATTTGCCAAGATGTTCAATAAAAGCTCACCTTTTACTTTGTATGTCTTTGGTAGCTGTTGAATAAGTTGTGATTTGGAATATGTATTATTGCTCGGTATTACTAAGCCGTCCGCTGCTTTGAAATCTTCTTTTATTACTGGCTCTTCTTTGTTCTCAAATTCACTTATATTGGTTGCTGTTTCATTTTTAGATAATATAGGTATCTCAAAAGGTTTCCGATCTTTCCCAACGAAATACAAATATCTCTGTAGAGTTTGCAAATAAAGAGACCATTTTTCACGATCGTCAATTTTAGTATTTAAAACTTTGTTCATATCTTCATCCAGTCTTGATAAATTAGTCGTATCACCTTTAGTCGTGTTAGCGGATTTTAATTTCTCTATTAACTCAGGTTCAATTAAAATCATTTTCTTAGCGCTATCCATCGTAAAACTTATGCTGCGTTTATGTATTTAGAGAATTAAGTAATGCACTCAATACAGACCCAAGAATTATAGGTAAAAAAGCTCCACCTTTTTGTATTATTATATGTTTGCGTATTTTATTCCCACCCTTTGAAATAATTTTTCTTAGCACACGTTTGTAATTATTTAATTTACTTTTTTCTTTTTCTTTGATTGGAACTTTACCTTGCAAAACGTTATAAATGCATTCGCAAATACAATTTATTTCTTCTTCATTACTAGCCTTCAATAATGCTTTTCTAAATTTTGGTTTAAGTACATGTAATGCTTGTAGAAAGTCTTTATGCGTGTGCACTCTCGGTGGCATCATTTAACAATGTAATTTTTTCGATCTGTCCGTCTTATTTATACCTTTTCTTTGGAATGTAACAGACTGTATAATTTTCTGGGAATACAGTAGTTTTGAAGCGAAATTTATCTTCAGTATTTTGCTTTAAGTCGATCATTAAATATCCATATGGATTTTTTGTTGCATCTTTGTAAGCATCTTCAACAAATTTGGAATTTTCTGGTACAAGTTGTCGGGCTAAATAACGAATTTGTGTTTTATCTCTAGGATTTTTAAAATAAATAATATAACTTGAATTTAAAGAAATATCACGTTGCCCTTTTCCCTGATGGAATAGGTTTTGTGTTATATAAAAAACACTCAAATTTCGATGATGGCTTCCTTTGGTAAAAATATCTACAATACGTCCGTCAGACTCTCTCATTAAATCATCAATTATTATTAGTTGAGGTACACTTCCATCAAACATAGTCAAATCAGGAATACCTTGGTAGTATCGAACTTCATTTATATTGTAGAGTGGTTGCATTTCATCATAACACCACAGAATTTGATTAAAATGTACGTTGCAAATTTTAGTCATATATTTTATAAATTTACAAACAAAATTTGATTTTCCACAGCCACTTGGACCAGCAACAATAGCAGTGAATGGATGCTCGAAATGAAACATATTTTTTTTATATATGAGAACGTGTATTCTTTACAAACTTAGATTACGAAATGTACAATAATTACAACTATCGCTAATATATATCATTTATTTCAATTTCAACATTACATTACAAAATATTATACAGTGACATTCTATTTCAAAATATTTAACAAAAAAATACATAAATTTAACACAAATTACATTTTATTTAATTTTACAACCTTCTATTACTAAACATTTAACAAAATTATTACATTATAAAATATTATACACTGATATTCTATTTTAAAATATTTAACAAAAAATATTCTATTTCAAAATATGTAACAAAAAAAAATTACATAAATTTAACACTAATTACATTTAATTTTACCACCTTCTATTACTAAACATTTAACAAAATTATTACGTTATAAAAAATATAATACAGTGACATTCTATTTTAAAATATTTAACAAAAAATGTTACATAAATTTAACACAAATTATATTTAATTTTACAACTTTCAATCACTAAAAATTTAACAAAATTATTATATCTAATCTCATTTAAGTTTATTTATTTTCTCTTAATTTATAATGACCCCATGCTAAAGTGTCCGTAGAGTTACTCAAAATATGCCGTTTTGTATCGTTGTACGATAAACAAATTTTGTTTATTTTTTGGGTAAAAATAATATGTTTAATGCTTCTAAAACGAAGCATTTCTGCATGTTGTATATTTTTATTAAATAAGCAGGACTTATAATTATTCATACTTAAATGTTTTGTGACACTTTTGTTGACCCCCTTTGCTTTTGTTATAGTTTTATTATCTACTTTCATAGCATACATTTTTGATCGTAGTCCTACAAACTCCGTAAAAATTTTTCCATTGTGTTCGTCTTTGAACAGTCCTAATTTCTTTTTATTTAATTGTGGAAAGTTATAAATATTTTCATTAGGATAATCCGAAGTATCAAAGTAAGTAATTAAATCTTCTTTTATCTCTTTGTAAAAATCTTCGCAAAATATTTGATAGACCAAACTATCAGTATCAGTATACATCAATTTTGAATTTTGGAATTTATTTTTCATATAGTCATAGTGAAAGCTATACATTAATGTTTTAGATATATCCAATATACTAAAACCTAAATATATTGGTTTGTTATAAAATAATTTAGTTTTGCGTAATTGAACTGCTATCAAATTTTCTGAGAAGATTGAAAGACTATGGAATTCAGGACGAGCGATAAGAGATTGCGCGCCCATTACTTTACCGTTATTTTCCCAATGCGTTACCAATTTAACGTTAACACGCTTCTCAATGTTTTCCATAGTCTTTCCAAAAATAGAATTATTCATCAATTTATAGAAATCTTTTTCAAAGTCCGATTTTGCAGCTGTGCGCAGTTGAGTATTTAAATCTATATATTTCATTAACCATGGGCTTTGTTTGAATTTTAATACTCTGTGAACTTTTTCAACTCGCATACCCAACTTTTCGCATTGTAAAAGATTTCTATAGTGTATAATATACTTTTTTTTATTATTTAAATTTGGCACTAATTTGCTATTTTTACTATCACCTAAACAAATATTTTCCGGACACAATGGAAAATCGGAATGACTATCATGTAAAGTTGCAGGATATTCCAAATCGACCTCTAAAATATATCCTACATCTGAAGTGGTTGGTACATTATAATTCACATAAGGATCTTCCCACTCAAAACCTGACAATGGTAAATATTGAGACATAGCCCATCCATATAAATTATTAGCGTCTAGATACATCAAATAAGAAATTGGGTTTTTTTCATCAAAATTTTCCATATACGGATTATTTGCCATAGCGTAACGATTACTACATTGTGAAATACCCCCTCTGATACCCGATTTTATGAACGCAATTTTATCAAAATCACTCAAAAGTTCAAGCTCAATTTGGGTATGCTTTAACATAGCATCCCAACTTAAACCAGGGGCAGTGTAGTAATGAGCAGGGTCTAAATGGTAAGTTTCCATACAAACGTGTCTAAAATTTTCAAATATATCGCTTAACAATAAAACGTCTGTTTTTAGATATAGATCTGAATAGTCAGCCATGGTTTTACAATGAAAATTTGACCACACTTTTTGTGCATGACTATAGTCTTCACTAGAAATATTTTGACCTGTTAGAGAACTATAAAAAAAATCTATAGGTGGTAAAGATGTCAATTTCAGGGAATCAAAACCGGTCATGTATTCGTATGGATATACGCCTTTCCTTTTGAGCAATGTAAAGTCACTCTCAGAAGGGTATTCCTTTTTCATTTCATGAAATTGATCGTTATTTAAATTTTTAGCTAATGATTCAAGACTACAGGATAAAAATTTAAATGAATCAATAAATCGCAGTTTTATATTTTTACCTTTAACGTACATTGTTTTCGAAAATGATATATATTTTTCTTTATTTTGAGGAATGATTTGAATCTCGCCTTCGGTAAAATTCAATGCATGCACAATGAAATGTGCATCATAATTGCTAAGATTATGAAGCATTATTGGTACAAATGAATCGGTATTAAACTTCTTACTACACATTTCATGACACACACCTCTAAAAATACCTGTGTGCCAATCAAAGTCAAAGAAATGCTCAGAATGGAGTCCCTTCTCACAAATGTAACATACAGAGACTTCCCGAATTAATTTTTTTTTATACTCTTCAGTTAAAGGTTGAGAACATTTTGGAAAACTATTGGCTTTACTTATCATTTCAATGTCTGCTTTTATTTTGTTTAAAAATACTTGAGCGCAATCTTTTCCTGTGTAAGTCACGTATTTTGACAGTTTGTCATCATATGAGCATTTTACATAATAACCAAAACTGTACACATCATGTTGCTGAACATTAGAAGTAGAGGATATAGAAGGATCATTAGAACAAGATTGAATCGGTATGAGAAATGCTTCAAAATCTGCATAAATCACAAAAGGAACACGTCTTTTTTTCTCAAAACTATCAAAAGTTATTTTGTCACTAGGTACATTCGCACCAAGCCAATTTTTTCTATTTATGTTTGAATTTGGAAGATCAGTCCGTAAGTAAGTGCAAT
>DVTA01000028.1:0-14685 GCA_018233265.1 Junonia stemosa | reverse complement strand
CGAAGGATCACGTTATCGTTCGTGCTGCGCGTAGGCAAATTGACAACTAATTGTGGCCCCGGGTTAGGACGGGAAAAAATAATACCGTAAGCATTCTCCATTGTGGGACACGTTACTATATAGGGTGTATTCCGAATTTTATCACACTTATAGCTCTGACTAGTATAACATCTTTAGGTATATCTAAAGTTGATAATTAAACTTTTGGGTGTTCTGGTATAAGCAATTACTGTGTTAACTAGTGGGATACGGTGTCAAAGTAGTATAGAGCTGGATTCTCCGTTTCTGTGTTGTGGCGGCCATCGCAGGGATTTTTAGAGTGAGTACAATCTCACATAAGCCCGATATCTAGGAGTCGAGTATGTAGGTACATTTACCCTGCGTCAACAAAAAAAAGTGGGATACGATATCAAAGAAGTGAGAAGGTGGAGTGATCTGCAATAAATAGACCAGCCAAGTTAAGGAGCGCGAGCTATACAACTTGTATGGGATCGTGCGTGGCTCGAGCACAACGATTGCGCCTTTGGATTGCACTCGTCTCGCGCGATCGGAACTTGGTGGTTTAAAAAAAACATGAGTTCTTTTCGATAGGCAATATATTATAGGCGTATTTATAATTCAAAAAAGTTTCATAAGAATAGGTCTCCTGTGAATCGGATGGGTGAAAAACTCAGAGCCTCTTAAACCGTAAAGTAGTTAGGAAACGATAACAATTTAGCCGGCATGTCATGTTATACTATCATCTGATGTATTTTTTCTTATACACAATATTACTAACACTTATATTCATTACATATGTCTGTCAGAAGTTTAATCATACCACATTGCGTGCAGAGATAGCTAGAAAAACACACTTTTTTGTCATGACGATATTTTTTTTACATATATTTTTGTTAAGATGAGCGTTGCGAATGTGTGTAGATTTTTTGTAACAAAATTGTTGCTAGCCAAAATGTTTATGATGTGGTATAAATAATAATCAATTCCTTTAAACACTTGTAACAATTTTTTCCAGTGGTGGTGGAACCAAACATCTCATTTCGGAAGATTACAATGAACCCTTTACGTAATATCTTAATTCCCGACTCTACTCGATCCTTCGTATATTAACTTTTTTCCTCTTGGGATAATACGGCCCTAAAGAGATGAAACGATTACTGTCAATAGTGGTGAGTGTTGCTACCAAATAAATTAAGATTTGGATTTACATTTATAAATCGATAAAATTTTTAAAAGTTATCAATCCAAAAAGTTTATAATTTATGAAGCATAATAAGTCCATTAATTTTTCAGTTAAAAGAAAAACAAAACACATCCAAAAATAAATTTACAACATTATATTGAAATATAAATAAAAACGCCAAAATATCAAAAAAAAATATGCCAGTTTCCTCTTTTCCGTCTATAACATTTGAATGCACGTGTAATAAATTCTTGTTTATCAGCATTCTCAATAAAAGCGACCTGAAACTGACAAAGAGACGAATTAATTATAACTTTAACCCGAAACCTTCAAATGTAAAACAATAAAGTTTCAAGACGAAAACTTTTCGGGGCGGCCATAATAAATTCATTCGATCTCGTTTACTTCGATTCGGCGAACGACCCAGATCGGGCAAAAACTGCAACGAAAATTACGTAACATTAAAATTTCACTTACAATTACGTTTTACGTAACCGTAACCATAATTTTTAATTACATAAATGACGTTAGATACGATGTTCTTTACGCGGCATCACTCGAATGCCTGTCGTTTTGTAACGACTATGAACACGGGTTGAGATTTTTCTTAATCGCCGTAAAGGAAACTGGTTTGTATGATATTTTAATCTAGTGACTATAATCGCTTGGACATATTTCGAATTTTTATGTTATATGTGCGCGTTTCACGGTGTAAGTGGGATACGCAATTTCTTAGAAGTTTAGGACGCACCTTAAACGGTTCATTGCAGCTATTAGTGAGGCAATTACATTCTTCGTGTGAACACCGCTTAACGCAGATCTTAACTCTGTAGAGCTAACCAATTCAATTCCTTAAACTCTAAAGTCAATCTATTTCCAATTTTACCAGTTTTCCTGTAAGCAGTATGAAACGTCCAAAATATTTATCTTCGTTCCAAGAACATTGGATCCGGCATATGACGAAGTTTTGGAAATAAATAAGCGTATTGACTCATCGAATTCGCAATAAGTAACGAAAATAATGATATGCATAGCAAAAACATCGGTCACCGCGACTGTGGAGCACGTTGAATGCTTAGTAGGCGCCGTGTTGTGGTTTTCAGTGATATGACTGTCCGTAAATAGAAACGAGATGTAATAATGACAATATTAATACATCAGTTCTACGAGAACTGTTTTCAATAAATTTATTTGTGACTAGCTACGGCATAAATGAAATAAGCGGCAGAAATGATATCCATATAAACTTCTTTCCTACTAGATTAAGTCATTTGTTATGGTTGGTTATAAAAATTCAGGTTTCATAAATAGTCAAAATAACATATTCAAAATAACGGGCATAACTGACATTTCGATAACAAATAGCGACATAACAGATAAAAAATGACAATGATAAAAAAATATACAGATTCAACAAAACATGGCCGTTTAGAAAAAAAGGCGCCGTTATAAAAAATGAATATTTTAAATTTCGAACGCCAAATATGGCGCGGAAACGGCACGCTCGCGTACCGCAGTAGGCCAACAAACATTCCGATGTGTGATTTCATAGTCGAATAGCTGTAGACATGCGGCGAAAATCGTTGAGGCATGCTCACTATCCCCCAGATTAGGGTTGCCAAACGTCCTGTTTTTCCGACATGTCCTGGTTGTTCGAGCGCCCTGTTTTTATCTTGAATTGTATTCAAGCAACGTACAGGACGTTGGACGATTTAAAAGTAAGCAGATAATGTCGGCTTTTTGTAAAAAAGAGAAAACCTCTCCGGGTTTATGCGCTACCTAGCCACTACTACCATTGCGTTTTGGCTTCATTTCACTGTTTTTTCATCATAAAATCCTATTTATTTTTTGTAGTTGGCAACCCTACCAGCTCAATATTCATAACGGGCTACCATTGTTTCCCGCCTTCACCAGCGTCACGTAGACGCGGCGCCATATTGAAAGGGACGTGCTACAACGCACCCAGAATTACTGGACCCCTGAACTACTGGGTGGCTAAAGGTTTTGTTTACTAATGTCCCCGGTAAGAGTTCATTTTGAATTGGCGGTTTTCTTGACCCAGAGAAAATTATGAATGTACGTTTTCGAGCACCGTATCGCATTCGAATCAGGGTCTACTAGTGTGGTCTGCCCTTACATTTTATTTTTTCTTTAATATTACATGATCAGAGAAATATTATAGTAATATTTATTTATGTTTAAAAGGTAATTAAAATAATAAATCTATTTATATTTGAAAAATAAGAGAATAATTTCGTCTAATGAATTTAAACAGTTAAATATAACAAGTTTAATAATTGTAGACCGACTTAAATTAACAAATCGCAGTTTACGCAATAGTCGTAATAAACAAAATTTTAATAATTTGCGTTACGAAATATAACATTTAGAGCGTAACTTCTTACGACTAAAACATAATTTGTATTTCATAAATTATATTATTAGGTATGATTGTAATTCGTCATTCGGAATGCAAAAAAAGTTTCAAATAAGTATGCAAAAACATTCATTTAGTATAATTTTCGCGAGTGTACAAAATAATATAAAACAGTTATGATAACAGACAGAATTTTAATTAGAATTATTTTCGCTTAATTCGAACTTATATGAAAGACATACATTTCGCTCGAAGCTTGGCTCGTGTGGATGTCGGTTTACGCGCCAAAATGTATGTAACCTTCATGAAGGTCCTTCATATCAATATTCGTCTAATTTGGTTCACCGATTTAAGCCTAAAAACGCACAAGACAGACAGTTACTTTCCCATTTATAATATTTGTATGGATTGAATCATCCGACCTTGCATAAATATGCTTTAATAAGGTTTATTGGACAAAAATTTTTATCCCCAGTAAACGTGATTGTACCTAAGAGTGCACTGTTTTACCGCCCGCAATAAATTACTCTTAACAATGATGAACAAGCCAGATAAGTGAATAACAAGCCTGACCTCGACTGCTCAAAGCGGGTTTCAGATTTTTTTCCTGCACATATTTGATTAATGAATCGTTACCATATAAGTTCAGTTAAATTCTAATGCGTGACACGAGTATAGAAATCGAATTCACATATCCACACTAATGTACCAAAAGTTCATAAGATGGAATTGTTGTACCAAAAATTTAAAAAGGCGATCACTAATCGACTGATCGAAAAGCAATTAATTTGTCAATCAAAATTCTGGCAACGTCTTCAAAACAATGAGTCCGCTCGACGACCACATTTAACGAACGCTTGATTCAGCGCCATATGCTGACGTCCCACAAATCTGACCCATTTATATCAAAAACGCATAAACCTCTAAATATAAAGCAGAAACAAATCACTGACTCATGTGACACAGATCCAATTGCCTTAGTTCATCAGCTGGGTTTATTTATAGTCGGTGCACAAGTTTTTATGAGCTCGTAAAAAATCCTCCGATGATTTCGTGGTCGTAAATCATCCAGCAAAACCTAGTTCGAGTTGTGCTGCTGTTTACGTCCTGGTTCGATTGCCAACGAGTAACGAGTTGAGATATTATCGCCGCCTGCAATCTTGGAATCAGCGCGGAACCTGTTTAGAAAAATGATAAGCCCAAGTCTAGTTGTTCCATCAACATAATTTTCAACGCTAAATGTTTATGCTTTTCGAATTTCCATTCGAATTATCTTATTGAATTACACTTCCTGTACACTTTTACATCGCTTTAATAAACATTAGCAGTTTTTTTTATTTAATACCAGTTTAGCTGTCTAAGATGTAATTATAAAAAGTGGCACTTATTGAACTCGTGTAACCTCAACATTCTTTTTTTTTCTAATATTTAATGGTTATATAATGCGGTCAGTTAGCACTTAGGGACCAAAACTAGAAACATGCCATAATGAGGATTGCCTTTTAGGGAACAAGACAAAATAGGCAATTGTGGCCCTTATGGTGCGTTTTGCTTGTTTGGCTGTCAATCACAGCTGTTTTATCCTGTAATGGGCTTAGAGATAGATGGTTACCTTAAACCAAATCGATAG
The DNA here is from genome assembly GCA_018233265.1 of Junonia stemosa. NCBI lineage: Eukaryota > Metazoa > Arthropoda > Insecta > Lepidoptera > Nymphalidae > Junonia > Junonia stemosa. Next base: position 9,495 of record DVTA01000028.1, on the reverse strand, counting down.
AAATTATCAACTTTGTATTATAAGGAATACATTATACTTTATTGCAGTGTTTCTAAATCCCTCGCATTGTATATATTTACAAAAAATCGAAATTATTTTGCTATGTTAATGAAGACAACAAATAAGAATTGTTGTACGCGGTTACGCATAGAATTTTTAATAAAAAATAGAGCAAAGTAGAAAGATGTAGCTATGCCTGAACTTTAGTAATTTTTATTTTCAACGAAATACTATTCAAATAATCATCACTTTATAGTATCGTATTTTTGGTTCCACAGTTAACAAATATAAATACTTATCTCATTTAATATGACGTACACAATATTCATAAATTCCCACATTATCATATAATATCTTTGAGGTTACATAAGATTTAATTTTTACAATCATTAGTCGTCTAGAAGATTCTAAAAGGAAATATTTTTATGCAAATCTTACAAGATACTCAAATATAGTTTCCGCTTCTATATTAGATTGATTAGTTAATTAAAGTAATTTATTGCACATTTTCTATGTTTATTCATATGTCAAACAAGTTGCGCCCACGTTTACATATAGTGCACCTGGATATGAAGAAATTCATTCTTGACATCTGCTTAAATTATTTCTTTGCTTAAACTTTACAAAAAATTGGTACCAAAGTTCTTACAACTCATTAGTTTCATTAGAAATAAATTATTTGATAATTTTAGGTTCGTCATCAATTCAATATCTATTATGCTTCTAAAACCTCTAAAATATAATTCGCTTTAGGTGTATATTACTAATATCTTCGAAAATATTTCATCTACAGACAGCTCGTTACAGCTCATTATATGTATGTACGTTTTGTTGTTTATTGTTGCAATTCCTTGTATTACTTCCAATGTGTTTCTGCTCGTTAAGACAGATGTATCTGCCAAAGGTCGAACATTAATGAAATGTGCATTAAGATGACAATCAAGAGTCTCCATCTCGCAGTTTAAAATTTAATTTTACAATTTCAATCAACGGATTATTTTTATGTTTCAATTTCAAGCATCAATTATGTGCTTTAGCAAAACTGTATGCTGTTGTTCTTTAAGATCAATAATAAATTTTGGTCAAGGTCTTATTTCTTTAATTAACTTAATTTAACGACATGCTTTTGGAACATTATCATTATTTTAACCCGATCATTAAAAGAAAAGCTTAAGTATTTACTAAATTTGTTGCTTTTACCTAATCTAGTTCTTTAGTTCCTTTCCTAAGAACTCATCGGTCAAACACATTTATAGGTCGTTCACTCATTGGGGTTATTCACAACTGCTCTAAATTAAACTCAGTACCTACATATACCAAAGAATTTTATATTTGTAACGTAAAACGGCAATCAAACATTCTTGTAAACAAACTTGCGTGCAATAACTGACGCGCCATTAATCTAGTTACATTAGCGGTGACCAACTAGTTTCTAGAATGATATTGGGAACGAGTTATGGACAGAAATAAAAAAGATCATATCCGTTTATATGGATCAATGTGCCAGGTGGGTCAGGCAAAAACTAGCATCTTTCAAATTATATAAATATGTATATAAAAATAACCAGCCGGCACGTACCATTGTTAAGATGAGTGACGATCTTGTCCTGTCTATAACAACTGGGGCTATGCCTGACACAATATTCAATGAATCTTATGAAGAAAATGATTTCTTGCGACTCAGAACCGATTTAAAAAACAAATCTGGGTTTATACTATATATTCATGAGCCCCTTAATAACATTAAAATTGTTGATGCGGTGAATCAAAATACGAGCTATTTGATTTTAGATGGCAAAGTAAATCTTGGAAAATAATGAGATAACTCGCTGCGTAGGTAAGTGCGTCGATTATATTGTAAACGACTGGCACGTACTATTTTAATAAACAATCATCCCGTCGCCAATTTTTTCTGTAGCCATAATTTATATAGGACAATTTAAAGGCAGCGACAGAATGGAATGCAACGAAACAGTTGTTGTATGTTGAAAAAGACTGTGCTAAACGAGCAGCGGTGACCATTAAAATTCCCGCTCGTGTGCCTTCTATTTAAAGAATATTGGTTGGCCCTTTTTACAATGTGTTATAAAAACTAATAATGCTGATCTGATCTTCAATATATTTTTCTGGTTGGATGAATTTCTTACGTATTTTTTTACGGAGCAATTCAAAAGTTTATTTTAAATTAGGTTTCTTCGGATCTTTTAGTTTCAAATGCTATTAAAAACCCATTCAATTAATGCAGTTGCATTTCTACGTTCAGGATCAAAGTCCCTACGTTGGTTTATAATCTAACCAATTCCTTACATTGAATCATCATAAAAAACAAGTCTTTCCTGTATGTTGTGGATCCTTGATCTATCCCTCATTTGTCCTTTTCTAATCAATAGCATTTGAAATGGCTGTCTCTTTCCGAACCCGCCAGACGGGTTGGTCGAAGGTGCGGGTGAGAAACAGCAAGAACCTATGATTATAAGGTAATCATCGTTACCCCACAGAACTGGTAATGGCCTGGAATCCGTCACACCTACTTAAACAATGTATCCCACGCCTAAGCCCATCTCGTTTGTTACGTGCATTACATAATGTCGAATTCCTCACTTTTGTTTTCATGACTGCGTCTAATCTTTACGATTGTTGCGGTGTACGAATCATTGTTGCTTTTTTTTCTTCATCGATCGCGTATTGCTTTGTTTCTAAATAAGAAATTATCTGTTTATCAACTTTTGCAACTTACGTTACATCACAAGGAATTACTTTCACTAAAATTGTTTTGTTTTATAAAATAACTAGTGTCACTATTTGCAAGAATGATTTGCGGTTAATGTTCTATATAATCTATTTTTTTCCCAAATAAAATTCAATAGTTGTATAATTTTTGTCTATACCATCTACTATTATAAAAAGGACACTTCCGTATCTTTATCATTTTAAATAGAAAATATAATACTTCATAACCCGCACAATACATCAACATTATAACCAGCACATCCAAGATTGAATTAAGGGACATTAGTCATCCCAGCCTTGGATGCTGTCGGTTTGATTGCATCCGACGTTCCTACAGATTGGGTGCAGAGGTCGGGACCCTGAATGTGATGCAGTGTAATGGATAGCCAGTGACGTGATGAATGTGGCTGATCAGGTGGGGATCAGGTCCTTATCAATCCGTGTCCAACTGATGATAATAATCTATTGATCGAACTGTCATTGGATTAATATTTCAGATGGTAACGTCGTTTAGGGAAATTGTAAGCTGATACATTTGTTTATAATGATGCTTTATATGATGATGATAGAATAAATTAGCATTACTTTTAGGCTTATTATAAGTATAGCTGTCGGTTACTTTGTTTATTCGAGCATAATTTCTAAACGTTTCCATTGATTTAAATAACTCAAAAATATTAGAATTCCATTAGTACGGACTACGGATGGTATCATATAAGCAATGTCAGTCATATATGTATAAGCACTGGCAGTCGTGTCGTATCGTATCGTGTCGTGTACTATTTCCTTTAACGTGCTTGTTTATGCTTCAAACACACATGAATATGTCCACGATAGAAGCAGTGTATCTATAAATAAGACATTGTGAACAATTAAGTGATTAACAGTATTTGTGATTAAAGCAGCGATTATCGAGCTATGAAAGCAAATAGCACTTTAGCACATAGTGATAAAGTCGATATTAATGTAGTTATTTTAGGAGCGGTAATTTCTATTGACGTAGAAAGTGACAACAATTGTATGTGGAAAGTCAGGTGGGTGTTTTAACGGAATGGAAAACGGTGAAAACACGTCTTCATTGTTTGTTCCAGTCCCCGTTTTTCATACGAAAACTGGACGTTTGTTTGTATTAGCATACAATCGGTTGGAAAATGACGGCCGTAATGGATTGGTGCGTATGCCCGTGGTTGAATATTTATTGTTTCATTATTCGGTTCGCGATTAACCGTTTCATATTTGAAAACTGAATTTATGATGTACGTAATGATTTAATGTTCTTTTTTATTATTTGAAATGCTATCGTTGAAAAATTTATTTGGTATTGTGCTTTGATTTCATATGGATATCGTTACTATCTACATATATTTAAATTATATGTAAAACTAAAGAGTTTTTGTATAAATCACACAAATACAAATAAATAACTTAAGAATGTGCACGTACTAACTTACCATCTTCAAAAGTCTGATATGCTGCCTGTGAAATATTTCGTACTTCATAAAATAATTCAACAGTGTGATAAATATCCACACATTCACTTATATAGTTTGAAAGGATATCAAGTTTTGTTATAATTAACATATAGTTCCTTCGTATGTACTACGGTTCAAACGAAAACAAATCTTGCTTCAAGGTGATTTGTCAAAATATTTTCGTATCTATTGAATATCACTGTCGCCATTATGCTGTGTTGAGACAACTGTATTCACCGCCTTGAAGGCTTGAATTATGTATTGACTAACTTACACTTGTGGACTTTAATTTGTTTAGTTTTAGATTCATCTCCTAATGACTAAGGATAGGGAATTTTGAGAATGTTTTAACTGGCAATCTTTTCAAATAATTTATCCATTAATTGGTATATGAAATTTAAAAATATGCAATCTATTCACACCTCATTTATTACTATTTAAAAATCATCAAAGACCTGATGAATTTTATTTACCATTCGCTCTTTATTCTCACTGTTAGTTAGATTCTTAGGTATGCTGTCAGTGGTTTTATATAATGCTAAGTTAGATAAGAAAGTTTCTTTTAAATCGTTTTTTTTTACAATCAATTATATCGTCAACACGTGTCATAAACACTTTTAATACTTGTTATAATTATATTTAATAAACACGTTGACCTGCTTTCGACACGAAAATTAAATTACTCGACGAGGCTTCCTAGACCTTGTAGTACAAGGTGAGGTTGATAATAATAATTATAAAGATACTTCTGAAAATAGTGTCTACTGTAGAGCAACAACCTTTTTATTTAAGTATATATTGTTAAATACCTTTTACTTCCTTATAGGAAATAAAGAATTAAACGCAAAAGCGAAATATTTTGGTTGCAATTTTTTGGCAATGGAAATGAAATGCTCATCTTGACCATCCCTGAATTTAATTTTATTAGTACGTACAATGTTACCTGCATAATAACGAAGTTTGTTTACTTTTGCACCTTTGATGCCGTGGATTCGGATTCGTGATCTTTATAAGATTTTGATGTGGCATTAAGTTTAATTTATATTTAAAACTTGGGGTAGTTATTAAGTAGATTATTTATTGATTAAAGTTCTACCGTTACCATACTATTTATAGAATAGAAAAGTTGGGATACCAACCATGAACGCAAAATTAACATCGCTAAATGTATCTGGAACAAAAAGGCTAAAGAAACGACCTGAATAATCAGTTCTGCCGAACCAAGTCTAGTCCAATTTAGAGATAAAAATGACCTGTCAAAATACAGTTCAATGTCTCAATCCGATCGCGTACTAAATGATCTGTCATTAACTGAGCTTCTTGCGTACCACAATGCCTGCTCTTGATCTCCAATAGATGAGATGCTTTTGATAACCCGAGATGAATATTTTATGTCAGTGAAGTATGTATGTTAATGCTCTGCTAATGTTCTTCGTATTCGCTTTGAGAAAGTGTAATGAAGATATTTAGTCTATTAGTTTTTGTTTGATAGCTGTTGGTTTTTTACTTTTTATATTTGTATTTTTAATCATTGCATTTTTTATAGCGTCAGCAGAAACTTCATTGCTATCATCTTAAGGATTATTCATACATATATCACAATATGTATTGATTAAAAGATATGTATCTAGAAGAAAATAATAAAGTCGATATTAGAAAACCTATCATCATTGTGTTCGAACATAAAAATCGTCTACAATTAGTTACTTAAAGGGTTTCCGTGCAAATCTTGATAATTAAGCGTTCCGACTCAGAAATTTCGTCCGCCCACACCAAATAAAGTCTTGCCATCGCCGGCCTTGAGTTGAAATTCGTGTAAATCGCATCTAAAGATAAGTCATTGGAAAGTGAAATGGGAGCGCACCTGACTTTGCTTTCTTTACGTCGCGGTGTTCTTTTTGATTCAGTGAGAGTGGTCTAGATACGATAATTGTGCCGGTAGCGATTCCGTGACGAGCCCGGCCCGACCTCCCGCCGGTACCACGGGTTCTCGTCTCGCTGGTAACCTTTCCTCGACTCGACCAACTCAAACTAGTTTCGGTAAATGAGCACATATGCCCATCCAAGTAGGCCTCAGATGCGTTTGTGTAACGATTACTTTAACGAGGTTAAATTTCTTTCTCCAGGGTTCAGGTTTAGGTGATTAATTAATTACATTTTTACCAACCTCGAATTTACTATATTCGTACAGTTAAATATTTTGAACCTGCTGCTTGTGAACTTCCCATAAAATTGATGACCATAAACATGGTACTCACTACAATTATTTTTCCAGATAAAGTCTGATCATTAATCAAACATTCATTCATATACATTCTTCGATAAATAGTTTTCTTCGTGAATAATCGCTACAACATCCTTAACCTTTAATATTCATTCAAAATATTCAACAACGATGACACATCATTTAAAAGTGACATTGACACTGTAACATTTAGCCGTCCTGGGCATAATTTCTCCATCGAGGACCATTGATAGCGGTCTCTTGAAGCATTTATCAACTGTTTGTCGAAAGTCGTGATTCGATATCGGAGCCATTGACGCGTTTTTGCAGTTTTACAATTTGATATCGCGACGTCGTTCACCGCGTCGTGAAAGTGACATCTCTGTTGATATTTCTATTATACTCGATATCTTTTATAGTCGATTCAAATTTGTTATTGTTTTTGTTTTAGGTTTCTCTTCATGAGAACGTTCGGTTCATTGTTGATTGAGTCGTTTAATAGTGTGAATGTCTTATTAAATATCATAGTTCAACGCTTGCGTTTGTATTGTCGTCTCTTGTTACATTGTTAATCAATCATATCGTTGTGAGAAATATTTTTCTAATCATTATCAGAAGTGTATTTTCTCTAATCGTTATTCTTCTTATGACCTTTAAAATTTGAAATAAAAAAAATATGTTTTTATTATGAATCGTTGCGAAACTCTTCGTGTAACATGCCCAAATTCACCCAAGGCTTATCTCACGATAGGTTCCCTAAAGGAGCTTTCATCCTAACGGTTCAACTTTCTCCACAAATCCTCGCGCCATGTAAGGCCCGTTTGAGTCGATGAATGATTAATCCGTAGCTAGACTCGTGCGCAGACTCCGCGGCGCCCGCTATCGCGCATCGGTTGCGCGCGCGCCGACGAAAGTGCAAGTCGCCCAGTTCCCACGACCACCCCGTGCTCGTGGATCGATATTCCGATATTTATACTTTCGCAAAATCGATACGCTAATCGATATTATTATCGTGTCATGTTCTGTTGTTGTCGACTACAAATTGGCTATCGAGATTAAAAATCTTGAAGCAATAAATTTTATCGACGAATTGTAATTCAGAATACAATACCTAGGATTTTATTTTCAAGTTAAATGTGTTTAAGTTTGGTTCTATTTGGATTTATTAAATGACGTCTTAATGTTGTGTTAATTAAAACGTTTTATAGTAGCCGAGCATAAGTCATATTATGTTATATTAAGTTATTTGATGAGGATATCCTTTGTCGTAAATACTCGTTATACTTCTTTTATCAGGTATAGTCTAGTACAATGCCACATATAAAATTGTTCTAGATTTTAAATGTGACATACAAACAATTTCTGCTGCTATCGGCTAATTTTTGTCATTGTATTTTCATCTTTTAGTAACTTATAAAATACTTAATAGTTTTGAAGGGTTAATCTGCTTGATTAATTGCATACTATTATAATGTAAAGTTTGGTACTTTTAAGGCCTTAAAATTTTGGTCTAAGTAATTTCAATCGAACGGATACAAAACAAACTCGATTTCAACAAAGCTGCAAGCTGAAAGTAATAGAATTATATTTACAAGATAGGTACAGCTACTTAGAAATATTGTTGCATAAATAGACGACCCAATGGGCCTTATCGACATTGTATATTTCACGTTGACAATTAAAATTTCCATGACTTACAGGATCGTTAAATTGTATCTTATGCTCTTAATCATAAAGTTTATTATTAAAACGTGCCACTGCATTTCGCAATGTTTTTAAGCAACGTGCAGACTGCTTGGGTATGGTTTTGGTTCACCTCTTGTCGTGGTGTATTCTGTGTATTTCTCAATTAGTTGTACGGATACTCGAGATCGTCTTAACAGGTTTATTTGTGGGTTTCGAAGTGAATGTTGCATTTGTTTTGGCTTATTCTTCATTAAGATTCTTGTCACATTTATAATTATTAATATTGTTAGTATTTGGTATTCCGTTATGCAAGCCGTAGATTCTCCGAAATTTTCCTGGCGCCGCTGTACCGGTTGACTCGTCCTGCCGTGAGAATATTCGGCGTACACTAGAAAAAACTCACGTCGCGATGGAATCCTGTACGAATCCTGTATATTCGGGAATCATCGTAACTTATATGTCACCGAATACCGTATGCCGTACAGGACCACCGAGCGTCGTTGAGACTTAGTTTTTGGACCTTTATAGCTTTGCGTTTTTGATAAAATGGATTGAATAAAGGTTCAAGTTGTATTGAATCTATGCTTGATCTAAAGTTCTTTAACATTTGCAAGCTACTCAATACCCATTCTATGTTTGTCCTGAATGGTCCAGGCAGATTCAAAGCGTGTGGTATTCTGTATGTAAGTACCTTTACTGTTAGCTTTGATATTTCATGCGTTATTACGTCTACAACAATGTAACGTTTTCTATATTCGTGTGTAACGTCCAGCAGGTTGTCAGGTTGTCAGGTTGTCGCTCGTAAATCAATTGTTTTTAGGACAGCCGTGTAACCATAAAGAGTTACTGATGTTATATTACCTACTAATGTGGTTGATGTTTGTTTATGTACGTCTTTTGGTTTCTGTGTATTGGCTTTGTAAGGATTTACTTGAAATGCGTGAGAATTCAGTATATGGTAAAATGTAGTTACTAGTTAAGTGAATTGATGTTTTTGGAGATATTGCAGTTCTACTGCGTATGTAGTTATGGCCACTACATTATCAACGACACTGCGTTATAAATACTACTAATAATTTAATTCTAAAATCGCAGAAATATCTTGAACTCTTACTGAAAAAATAAATCAAATTTTCAAAATCAGTATTTTCACTCGGTATTGGTTATCATCTAAACTTCAATACTTTGTAAACTTCATAATAAAATTAATTAATTTATTATATATCATGTAAGTAACTGTAAATAATAATTTGTACACGTAAAAATTCAATTTACGATCTAATAAAGTATGTATTAAAATTTAATAGACAAGTAATATCGCAAGCGTAAGTGGCGTAATAACAGTTTAAGCGCTTATAAAGCGCTGAATTTTATATATTAGCT
>DVTA01000027.1:0-14693 GCA_018233265.1 Junonia stemosa | reverse complement strand
GGTGCACTTTCATTTTTCCCTATGTAGGCAAGTGTCACATGAAAGTGCACTTATAGAAATATAGCGCTGCGTGCGCGCCCGCATTTAAAAGATTGCATCGAATGTTCCAAAATTGTTAAAAACACGTTATATTTTAGTGCTTTTATTTTTTTAACCACCGTGTCTATCTTTGCTTGTAATAAATACCTATTGAGTTTATGACAAAACAAATACACCCTATAAGCAGAAATCGATAGATGATGTTTTTAAAATGATGTAAAACTAACCAACGGCGAGATCACCTCACAAAAAAGTATATCACATCCTCTAATAAAAACTATTTTTAATTATCCAATTGAAGAATGAGTGCTACACTACGTTTTATCCAGTGAGCCGTAGGCTTATCGGAAGGTAAAAAAAATGCTAATACAAAATTAGACGAATGGCCTGTTGTAGCCAAAACGCCTTTCCTTTCTAAAGTCTTATATAGCGGACATTTATACCTAGAACCTTCCTCGAAGTCCTTTTTTAATTTCGGATACAACCAAACAGCTGGCATGTTATCATTTAAAACTTTTGGAAATTGTTCTCCTATTGAGTAGGTTTGACGATCCCATCGAGCACCATCCATAAAAAGGCCATGCACATTTACTCCGTATTCTGGAGGAGTATGTTCGTAGTCAACACGTAGGACTTTAAAATCAAAAACTAACAAATCTATTGGAATTTTCTTTGCTCGAGCATAGTTTTGAATCGATCCGGTAAGAAAAGCCTGAGTAAAAAAGAAACCTGATAACCAAAACGTAGGAGGTTTCCCATTTTGGTACCAGTTATCTAACATTGCCAACCTTTCAATGAAATCTGTCACATAGCTTGGTAATGGTTTTAAACTCGGATAGGATACCTTTGACCAATTGTCAGGTATTTTACCTAATAACATAGCGTTGGATTGTAAATCTAATGCTGGAGACATTACAATAATACCTTTCACAGCTTTTTGAAGATCCACTAAGGAATTTTTTATTTCAATTAATAATTTATTAAAACGTTGCATTTCTTGAATAAGAACTGTATTCATTGATTCATTATAGTCTACTGGATATTTTTTCTGTGACAGTTCAATGTCAAATACTGATGGTAATTTAGACAAAATTTCTGAAGACATTTGCATCAATATAACTTCAGTATTCCCGCCCTCGCCACCGCCACTAGTACCTTCAACTAAGACCAATGCTGAAGTTAATGCAACTGAAATCGAATAGTCTCGAGTTATCCCTGCATTCATATGTAAACCGAATACTTCGGGTGGAGGATTCACAGGAACTGTTTCAATGTGTTTTAGGTAATCTTGATACTCACACCTACGGGGAAGTCCGTACTGTGAGCCTATATCACAGAATAAATAATTGGGTTCATTTACAACACCCGGATTTACATAATTATCTAAAATAGTTACGATCAATCTTCTATCCCAATCGTCAGTCACTCGACCGCCATAGTTACATTCCCCTGTTAAATATTTTATAGCCACATATTGTATTTCTTCGTATTGATTTAGAAACATTTGTAGTTGCATTACTGATATATGAAAATCAGAATCATTAAAGCCGTACTGTATGTTCCAACCAAGAGGGCCGAACTTTTTTCTTTCCTGCACAACCGCGTGAAAAAAGCTAATTCCATACAAAAGCTTACTAAATGTCTTATCCTTTCCAGGACAACCTTCAAAAAATTCAGGTTCTTTTAGTGGCTCCGATAAATAGGACCTGTTTAAATTATGTTGAAGTCCTGTTGGTGGCTCGTTTGTCATTTTAACACCAACTTGCAAAACTGATTGTGGAAATTTTTCAGAAGGATAGCTAGTGAGCCATAACCTGAAACTTAAATCTGTGTTTGTTAGATCAAAACCTTCAACAATTTTTTCTAAAGTGGGTAACCAGGATACCGCTAAATGACAATTTTGTAAACATACCCAACCACCTTCTAATTGGGCTCTTTCAATCATTGCTTTGGCAATTGGGCCTTGTCCTTGACCCAAAGATATTGAATTAAATCGATGACTATATCCCATTTTATCACAGTATTTTATTAAAGCTCCCATTGGATCGGATCCCGGTGAAAGAATAAATATCAACGGTGCTAAACAATTAGAATCTCCAAATGATTTTCCTATATCAAACGGTGGAGGTGTAATATATTTTTGGCCCATCTGTTTCTCTACAAAATCCGATATTGCAAATGTTAACTTATCTGGTCTTAATACTCTGATGACCAAAAGTTTTTGAAAAGTAGTTAGTTTAGTATCCCAGTCACCTGGTAAACTTTTTCGGTGAGGTTCAAGGTCGTCATAAACTTCTTTCCATTTATTTTTAAGAGAAACAAAGCTATCTTTAAAATTTTTAAATGACGATAAATCACTTAAACGACAAATTTCATCCCAGCCCTTGTCTGGCAACCAATCGACTGGCTTTTTGTATAAATTTTCTATTGCTATTCCACCAGTTATAAGAAAAATGTACTCATCGTGATCCATATCACCCGTGGATAACATCATCTTCGAACACATTATAAAAGAAAACATAAGTTTATCTTTGTCAAATAATGATCTACAAACATTGCTATATAAATTGTATGTAAAGGTATCTTTTAAAAATTTCAACCTTTTTTCTAAATCTTTGGATTTGTTTGCATTTTCAATTGAAATAATATATAAATTTATAAACCAAGTCAAAGAGTATTGATACATAGGGTCTACATTTGGTAACTCCGTAACACAGTAATAAAGAACAGCCGAATGCGACGCTATGGGTCTATAGCCAAGCCTAAATTTTTCAATTATAATTTCAGTTTCAACAGAAGCTTCTTGTTTTTTCATTATATCAATAGCCAGAAGTTTAGAAGAATCTAAAACTTCTATCGCCGTTTCATCCTCCAAAATATCTCCTTTTGATTCTTGTAACGTACGTAATATATCGTCTTCTACTTGTTTGAGCGCCGCCCTATTAGCTGCACCTTGAACAATCAATTTTTCACGTTTTTCTTGTAAATCTGGTCTTTCTTTAGCAACAACTATACCAAGTAACTGATCTTCTAACCCATCTTTTGTTAACGCAAAATTAATCAAAGTAACTTTATTAAAAACTTCAGGTAAATAGTGTGGGTTCCTTAATTTTGTTGTCATATATAACCTGAAATTAGGATGATATTCAATTATATTCTCACCTAAAGCTATAAATTCTTTACCCCCTTGAGTATAGGTGTGTTTTAATAAGACTGGATCTAAAGGAGGTTCAACGTCTTCTAATATACAATCTATCAAGGCAGGTTTACCGTATTCTAGGCATGTTTCTATAACTTTCATGTAATTACTATCAGTAAATTTCATCACTTGCAAATCGTTGGATTTTTCCATAGTTTTTATCCATTTATTAGCTTGACCTTGAGGATCAACGAGTAAAGACCATTTTAAGGAGTTATCTTGTATAACTGCATTATCAATTGAAAATGAATCCCAAGGCAGTCCCGCAATGCACCAATTCTGGATTTTAATGTCTGTTCCAAGAATATCTTTAAATACAAATTGTTCAGAATGAGGCATTTCAAGTTTTATTATTAAATCTCTCCATTGGGTTATTACAGTTATCCGTATAGGCAGAGTATACGGTGCCAAGTAAGCAATAATTCCACAAGAAACAAGAATATCACCTGCTAAGTTATCATATAATCGTTGTAAATTCTCAGCAGCTTGTGTCCATCGCACCCTCTCTCCCCCGAGACCACCAATTAACTTTTCTGCACGATAAAGTTTATCAATACAAAGTTGCACTTCGTCTTCTAAAGCTTTCTTTTTAATATTAGCTTCTTCTAATGCCTCGTTCAATTCTGCCAGTTTTGCTTCTAATCTAGCCACGGTTGCTTTTTTTTCTTCTAGAATTGCCATTGTTTCAGAAAATTCCTTTTCGGCGGCTTCTAATTTGGCTTTTTTTGGAGCGACAACTTTAGCTACTGCATCATACATGTCCATAGCAATGATCCATTTACACAAACCTTCAGCTGCTGTAGAAGCTTTTGCAATGATATGTGGCTTAAAATCTTTATGAGAAAGATATTCTTTTCTAATTTTTTGCATTGTGGCTATCGGTATATTATCTTTATCAAAATTTCTAAGGGAATCTAAGAAACCCATATCTCCTAAAATTCGTTTACTAGGTCCCCAATAATCAAACATTTTTTTTCCTGGATTGTCAGGATCAGGTATTTTATCCGGTGGAATTCCTTTCATAACGCAAACTGCAGCCATAACTAATTTTACAGTTGCAGGTGGATTTTTCATAGATTTAACAATTGTAATATCAGCTGGTTTTAGTGTATTTAAAGCTGCGATTGCGTCTTCTAAAATCGGTAGCGCTAAAGCCAAATCGGCTTCGCAATCTTTTTTTAATTCTTGCGCAGCAGCTGCTTGGACATTAGCAACTTTTTGATCTTCTCTTACTTGTGCCGCCGCTTTATCAGCAGAAGCAGTTTCAACTGCTATTTCTTCCATCATTTTTGCTGATTTCGCAGCCATAACTATTAATTGAGGTTTTAATGCGTTTAAATCACGTTGCATAATAGCTACGGCATCTGCTGCTTGACCTAATTTATCTAGGCCATTCGTGTATCTTAATTTTGCTGCTCTTAACTCTCTTTGCTTTTTATTGGTTAATATCGTAAACGATTTTATTAAATTTAAGTATGATGCGGAAGTAATATACGTCTTTCTACCATATTGCTGATAAAAATCATTAGATACTATTCTCGAATCCACGTGAAATTGCTTGCATGCAATAACTGCAGCAGCTTTAACTTTATCGGGTACATTAACTTTTACCATATAGTGATGAGCTACCATTTCTAGTGCATCTTCTGGCCAACTATCATACCAATCAATTGTACAACAGTTTACAAGAGAAGGATAAAGTCGTAATCTTGTTCTAAAAGAACTTCCAATTGGACTAAAACATAATACAATGTGTAATTTAGCTTTGCATCTCCCAATGAAAAAAGAAAGGATTTGCAACGGACTTATATCAAGATTTCTGTTTCCTCCTTGAGCTGCTAGACGAACTAATTCAAGAATTTCTTGTATTTCATCTAATCCATATAAATTAGGAACTTCGCCTGAATTTAATAAGCTGTCCAGGTTTTGTATAAAAACTTCCTCTTTTATTTGGTTTTCAGTAAATAAAAATGTTGTATCCTTATTCAAACCACCAGATTCTCGAAGTACCAATTTTATATCATCACGCCAATCTTTAACACTATATGATTTCGTTATTTCTGGCTGATATACTTGTTGACCGAGAATTGTACTGGCTAATCTAGTTAGTGACTGTCGCCCCGAACCTCCAACACCTACTAGTAAAGCATTTCCTGATGGCATAGAAAGTAGCCTACATATCTTTGATAAATGTTCTAGAGCATAATCAAATAAAACAATATTCATTTTAGCCTTATGCATTGTATTATATTCTGCTAACATTGTTATAGCAATATTTAAAAACACTTCTTTTGAAGGTATTTCCTCGTATTTTCTTTCGCCTTCAACACTATCCGTATCTAAGTAACATCCAAACATCATCTTTTTAAGACTTTCTTGAGTAATTTCTCCTTTATCATTTTGATATGTATCTAAAACTGAATCAAAAGTGTCTCTCATGAAATCTTGAGTTGATTTACGTAATAAATCGAAGAACCACATGCGGTCGGATTCGTCAACCAGTCTATCATAGAAAACACGCATAATCTCATGTATCCATACTCTTGTAAATGTCTTTTTGTTTTCGGCGGATTCTTTTCTTAACAATGCACATCCTTGAATAACTCTAGAAAAATCCCGTAAATTAAATATATAATGTGATTTAGCTGGTGTTGGTCTTAAGCCTTCAGTAGCTTGATCATATATATTCATAGTTGCAGCTATTATGTTTACTATAAAAGGTTGGGCATCCTGACCGAACCCATTTCTACGCCACCCTAATTGTAGCAAAGACGTAAAAATTTTTGTCATACTTTCTTTCGAAAACTCATTAATTGAATAAATATTGTAATGTCTTAACATTCTCGGATATATTAACTGTCTACTTCCACCTACTGGACCTATTGCTCCATAAAAGAAAGTGTCATATATGAATAGCTTATCCGTGGTTTTTAGGTCATACCAGTGCTTCTGATCGAAAAACAATCTTAACAACTCAATAGCAGGCTGGGCCCCATATACTTCTTTAGCAGGCATATTCATATCGTCAATAAAAATAATTGCTTGTTTACCTTTGGTAGGTCCATAATTATTTTTCCTTCTTTTAACTAATTTAGATAGAACTAAATCTTGTGTTTGATTAGCCGAAGTTGTTGTTGTAAAAGTTATAAAACCTGGAGTATATTTTTCTAAGTCAATACCATTCATCAAAAAATTTTGAACGTAAAAACTTTTACCAGTTCCAGTTGGCCCTATTAATAGCAAAGGTTTTGAAAATTTTGTATGCAATTTCAAAAGAAATAAATATTTTTCAGTTTCTAATGTAGGTATAATGGTCTGTAATAAGTTAATTTGCTCCTTTATTTGAACTGCCTTTACTGCATCTGGCCAAGGTTTCCAACATCCTTTACCCTTATACATATAAAAATGATCTATTATTAATCCTTCGCTGGGAATCGAAACATCAATTCTTTCGATTTCTGTCGGGATCCCCTTTTCTCCCTTAAAATATTCCTTCAATAATTCATCAAATCTATCACGAGAGTCAGTGTTTAATATTCCTCCAATTCCCCAAACGATTGCTGTCATAAATGAAGCTAGAAACCATGTCCTTGTATACTTAGTATCTTCTTCACCTTCAATAGCATTATCCATTAACATTTCTGTAAGCCTGAGAGTACTAATTATTAAGTTAACATCTCCAGCAGTAACAAGTTGAATACAGTGTTTTTTAACAAAATACACTAAAGGTTCGAATAACCATGAGCACATATTAAAAATATATTCCTCATTATCTTCAAGCCAAATTGGGTTCAAAGTATTCAACCATGATTTAAAGAAAGGCATAAAACCAAATGATGCAGATTCCATGTAAATCATACCACACCTTGAAACCGTGGCAGGAGAAGCTTGTGCAAGATCCATCACTTCAAATATCATTGACATTACATTTGACATTGCCATTACCTCGCCTGAAGTTAAACAAAGCTTTTTATTGTCATCTAAGACAGTGTTCATATTCTCAATCCATACAGCGTCTACAGGCCCATCAAATACAATCCATTTTCTTACAGGGGTATCTTCTGAAGCAAAATCTCTAAACATAGTAGCAACAATACCATCTGTCCATTCGTATGAAATGGGATCAAATGCCCCATATAGTTGGCCCATAGTAACTGCTTTGGGATTAAGAACTTTATATGTACACTCACAACCTCCTGCTTGATTTTGTTCACTCATCAGTGTTAACGCTTCAGATAACACCTTTAACGTCATAGATTTACCAGAAAAGGGGTCGCCTACTAACATAAATCCATGCCTAACAATCATCATTTCATATGTTTGAATCACTTTTATCAAAAAACATTCTATAGGTTGTAGGTTATTTTTTTCACAAACAGTAACGCAAGCTTTTAAAAAATTGTCATAGTCAGGTTTAGGCAAAGTAATTCCTGGAAATAAATCTGATATTATACCTTCAAATAAAGGTACATCGAATGATAAAAATTTAGGTAAATTAACGTCAGTAATTGATCTGAGCAACAGAATACTTTCACTTTCATTAGGAAAACTTCTTTTTAAATTACCTGCAGCAGATAGAACAGTTTTTACGGCACGCATTCCGTAATCATAGTGATTCTGGGAAGATAATTGCTCCGAACAAAGACGATACGTTGTTACAATTTTTACTGATAAACTTCGAGCATCTATAAAACCAAAGGAATACAATGATATTTCACCTATCATTGCGTAGTCAGGAACCATCATGGCGACTGTTCTAAATAATACCTTAAGGTTATCCGGTAATTCAGATCTTCCAGCATACCCTGGATTCATTGTAATACAAACATAACATGCAGGATTCAAATTTAAAGTAGTACCTTCAAAATCAAATGTTTCTAAATGTTGTCGAACTGCCTGCACTATACATAATATTTGTTGTGCAATAACTGACAACACTTCAACTTCAATACGATTGAACTCATCAAAACAAACCCAAGCGCCACATGAAGCTAAACCTTTAAAAAATTTTCCCATTGCTTTGTAGTCTAAGCCATCAGAACAATTAAAAACTACGCATTGAACAGCCAGAGCTTTAGCTAAATCTTTAGTAGTTTCCGTTTTGCCGGTTCCAGCTGGACCTTCAGGAGCGCCATTTAAATGGAGGTAATAAGCTCCAATTAAAGTTCTATAACAACGATCAGTCAGAGGTGTTATTACTAAGCGATCCGAATTACCTAAATATTCATATGCGTAATTAACAACTGCGTTTATTATTTTAACAAAAACTCTTTCCTCTTCCCAGTAATATCTTAACTGAGCTAACCATTGAAAATCTGTTACTTCTGTCACGTTTTTTTCAATTAGATCTTGGATAACATCTTTTGCGTGAACATCAATAACAATTAGAGCTTTTACTGTAACACTACTTAATTTAGATAAATCCGTTCTTCGTATGATAGCAACAGTTTCGTTAAGCTGTTTAGTTAATGTATTGTGAAATTCTTGAAGTTCACTTAACTTGTGAGTATTTAAGCATTCGTGGACGTCAACTGCCCAATATATTTGAGATATCGCTAAAACAACCATGCCTTCCCAAGATAATATCCAGTCCACACGATTCATATTCACATAATCGTAATAAGACAACTCAGTTTCCGATTTTACTGCTTTTAGCATCTGATCTTCAACTTGAACTAGCCACTTTTCAACTGAACCTCTGGCGGCTGCAACACTGATAGTTTCCAAGAATTCCACTTGTTCTCCTTCCATTGATATCATCGCAGATATATTATATTCAGGATCAAAAACTAAACGATTTATACCTTCAAAACATTTTTTAAGATGCGGCTGTACTTTTAAAGGGTTTTTTGTTTCAGACAAAATTTCTAACATTTCATCATTTGACAAGAAAAAAAATCGAGGAAAGTATAATCGCTTCTTTTCTAAGTAATTGTTAATACCATCATTGATTTTTTCTAATAAATTTGATGCAATTTTAAATGATTCCAGAACCCCAGCTCCACCAGCTATGTCTAAAACATGAGGATCCTTGTCAACAGATCCCATATAGCGACGATAAATATTATTTACTTCTACAAACATTACTCCCTCTTCTTGCATTTGAGCAACAATATCCTTCGAAGAAAATATGGGTAATAAATAAAGCCACTGACTTTGAACTTTACCCCATTCGTCAATCGTGGAATTAACGCGAGTAATTTTATCATACCATGCTCGTACTTGAGATTCAAATGGTTTCACGAATGCTGAACCTCGCATACCTATTGTTTTTACAATATGATCATCCAAAACACTTTGTATATCGTCAAGACCAGACAATATATAAATCCCAGTGTCCTTGTATGGACTAGTTTTGAAACAAATATCAGTCCATTCAGCCATCATCTTATTTAAATTTGTTATAAGAGCTAACTCTTTGGTCGCTGCGACACTAACAATTTCATACTGGTCGATATCATCCCAAAGATTGAAGTTAATAATTTTTCTTAAAGATGTGCCAGCATTTGGTGTCAAGTCAAATCCAGCAATAGATGACATTTCATCCCAATGTCTCTGGACTAATGCTGGATTGCACATAATATGGGCCATTTGTACATTAGGTCTCCAATCCTTAATTTCAGCTATAGCTTGAGCACAAAGTTTCATAGGTGCTGGTAAGTTATTTATATCAGGATCATCTACTAAGCCCTGAAACCTTTTTTCGACACCTTCTGATATTTGTTGTTTAATTTTTGTTCTGTAAGCTTTTGACAACTTCAGAAATTCTTTGTAGTAAAAATCGTGATCTTGTTCTATTTGTTCATGATCTAAGTATTCGAACGGACCATCCATCCAAGTGTAGTAACTTCGTTTCCATTTATGAACCAAGTAAACAAGACAATGAAACGGTTTTATGAAATCTTTCAGTTCTTCTAATTCAGGATAATTAGACAAGGGAAATTTAAAAGTAGTTTCTTCGTTATTAATCCATGATACTAATTTATCGCAATCTTCAAGACGATGGACAAGTTTTCTTAAATATTCTAAATATTCAAGAGTATGATTAATATCATCCATATTGTCCAATAATTCAAGATAAGGGGTAATTTCTAGAACCTCTTTATTTAAACACGCAATTTTAGACAAAAGGTTATCTTCCATTTCTGCCTTAAAAGTTTCATATGCTGCAGCATTCTTTTCGAAAATAGGTTTGATATCCGTTATCCAATTAACGGTCTTAGTATTAGATGCCACATGTTCTGGAGATAAAGATGTCATTTCTAACAGATTTGAAATAATATTTATTTGTCTCAAAATTCTCTCTTTTAGCTGTTCCACCAAAACTGTTTTTGCATGTAAAATATAGACTCCTTGTTCTACTAATTCAGCCGCGTTTTCTGGTTCTTTTAAAGCTCTACTAGCAATAATTTCGAATTCCTTACATATACTATTATTTTCATCCATATGAATTTTAACAATGCCAGCTATTATATCATTAATAAATTCTGTGGCTTTTTGTTTTAATCCACATATCATTCGTCTTTGACAAATTACAGCACAATTAAAGTATTCGTTTTCAATAATAGCTGTAATATCCGAATTAATACCTTGAAAATACATAATTTTTTCTCGAGAATCTTCGAACTCCTTAGCTTCTTCAATAAATTTTAATAATTGCATTTTAGCTATACTGCCATACAACATGTTATAATTCACTCTCAGTTTTTCTAAATATTCATTAAGTGGATTAAAAACAATATTTAGTTGTTGTTGAAGTCTTTCATGGCCATTGTTGTGCAACCATTCATTATATTGAACTGGTAAAGCGTCGTGATTGTATGGTATTTTAAGATATTGTTCAATTGGCATAAGCCTTTGAGCGATATTAGAAATAGCATTAATTATCGAGTGATACACATTATACACTTCATCAAGTGATGGATCATAAATAAATTCCCCGTTAAAGTCTAAATCTATATTCAGTAAAGGTACGGATTCTGCATCTGTCAATGACTCTATAATAGCGTTTATAGATCTCCGCATTAGTTCTTGTATTTGCATAGATATCATTTTTGTTGCACATTTTACAAAGTCAGCTACTCTTTTCGATTGCATTCCTCGCAAACATCTTGGGTTCTTCAACCAATTCACAAGTATTGAATACCATGTACTAGATACTAAGTAATCAGCGCGTTTAATTTCTTCCATTATTTTCGTTTTAAAATCCTCTAAATCAAATGATCCTTTGGCTCTATATTTTGACAAGTTGATTATAGATTCGGGAAAAGTTTTTTCAGAGGATTCAAGTATAAGCCGTATAAATGGATGAAGTAATAAAGAGCCTGACTTTAGTTTCTTACGGTACTTAATCATTTTATTGTAGTTGGATGTAATACCTTTAAATTTAAAATACGGTTCTTCGTATCTCTTACGGGGTACCCCAGGAACATCACGGATAACTGTTTTTACAGCTAAATCGTGTAAATTTCGATTCCATTCATTTTTACTTTCATTCAAAAGTTCTTCCATTAAGACGGGATAAGCATTTCGTAATTTCGATGGAATCAGACCACATATTTTTCTTTCCCAAGATTTAAGCATAGGGGGAGGTTGAATATTTTGAGCACTTTCGCGTAAAATATTTATATACCTTTCTTGAGACATGTCTAACTCATCAAGTTCGAATTGTTCTTTTGGTGTTCGAGCTATGGTAACCTTTCTACCCGCCGCTTTTTCTTCCAGAATTTTACGAAATTTCTGTTTTTTATCCTAAAAATTTAAAATTAATAAAATTAATAACAAAGTGCACGCCTTCTTTACGGTTAAGCGGTTAACTACATTAGCTTTAGGCTTTCAAATTAGTCAAAGTAGCGGTCAATTTTAATTTGTAACCGCACGTCGTGGTAAATATAAACATAAGCGGTTACGTATAAAAACTACCGCAGAAATGGCTGTGAACCCGCGGTTACCGCAAGTGCTTAAGAGTGCTAGGAGCGCTGAGAATTCTTGGGAACAGCTAGTATAAAAGGGTAAATCGAAATAAAACGAATTTTGCGTTTGGACTTTGATTATGAATACATTATAATTATAATCAAATCGTTTGACTTAGAACAATGCTACTATGAAAAGCGCATCTGATTTCGAATAAAAATAATTTTTGCTTGATGTGCGTATAAACACGCTAAAGGACAAAAAATAATTTATATTTTTATTATATAGGTACCTATACAATTATACATACGTAGATTAATGTCTATTTACCTTGATTCTGTTGTAGGGCGGCATTGGAGTAAATGGTAATTTACTGACTTTATTAATATCAGGTATAGGTAACATAATAGGAATTCGACATCCATTTTTTGTTTGTAATAACTTCCTTAATTCGCTCTCTTCCATTTTAATACATAAAAAGTTTAATCAGAAATAATATCTCGCTTGCTCATAATGTATTCCCAAATAACTTCCGAAATCAATATTTTATTTGTAAACAGCACCATGGTAACCATTTTTTGCAACTACTGCAGGGGACTCACGAATAAAAAAATCTAGAACTCAGACTTCGATCGTATGAAATATAGCGGATATTTTCTTATCAATATATAATACCCTACCAATATATAATAACCTTCTCCTTAAATAGGAGAAGAGGCCTATTATGCCCAGCTGTGGGATATGTACAGGCTGTTACTAATATATTTTCAAATTTTCTATAACTTGTAATTTTAGTCAGTACCTACCAGCGATTTTAGTATACAAAATATATCTACCTGTTTATTGAGACAATTAAAAATCCTTGATTTTTTCGACTTTTCAGGATTATAATATATATTTATGTATGGAATATAAACTAGTCAAAAAAAATAAAGGATCAAAAAAATTATCGCAATTTTTAGTGTTTTTTTTTTCAGATAGGTGTATTTTGGTTAAAAATGGTCGTATTGGAGTCATGAAAATAGCTTACTAAAGCTTGAAGTCTCTAGTTTTGAGATTTCTAAACCAATAAAATTTGTAAGCAATTAGACTTTGCGCAATTCTGGTGAAAAGCGGGAAGAAAAAAAATTGTTAATTTAATTGGTTTTTCATTTTGCTCTAAATACCTGAAAAATGATTTTTTCACTAAACCACTATATGGACTAAGTAAGCTGTTTATTTAGCTGCAATTTGAGTCCTTAGTGAATTTGATACGATTACTCCTCGCAAAGCTTTTCAACAGAAATGAATATGTTTGTCTTTGATTAACGATATTTTAGAAACCAAAGGCTGCAATGTGGATCGAAAGAGTTTTTTAAAAACTTAAATAAATTTGCTATTAGAAAAAGTCATCTCTTTTTTGAAAAATAAATTTATTCTATTCTAAAAGTGGTTTTGAAAAAGTGACAAAAAACGCTTTTTTATTTTTTTTATTTTTTGAGAAATAACGACAATGAAACATAACTTTAGAGAAAATATAATTATAACTCTAAGATCATATCCAAAGTAATATTCTTACCAAGCCACTTATGTAAAACATTTAAGAAAGAAATAAATATAGCGCCTTTTACTACAGAATTCTTTGTAAATTGGTAAATTGATTCTTTGATGGATCCGAAATGAGACGAAATAGAAGCATTTTATCAAAGATTTCATCAAGGTGAGTACTTGGATTAATTGTAATTGGCACTTTGGGTAGGAAACTGGAGGTGAACGAATCTGAGATATCACGACATTTCATTATTATCTGTTGCTAAATTTATAGTGATATTAGCGTCTTTAATGTTTCGAAACGTATCTATTGCCTAAGGTATAGGAATTTACTTCTTAATTCGAGGAGGTTCTCAATTTTCGTTATTCTATTAAAATCTATTAAAAATCATCAGATCAAGAACTGATACACGGCGTGTGAACCAACTCGCGTCGAGGTGCGCTGTTTCGCAATTTTTCGAATTGAAGTTAAAAGTTTAATATTATTTCACAACGTGTGGAATAACAAAAAATTATAAATATACGATTTGCAACTTAACTTCGTCGCTTATGAAACGTTTTTATAAATTCTTGCATTAGGAAGAATATGCTTTCCGACGTCTCATATGTATAGAACTTTTATCAAAATGGGCTTAATATAATAGTTTTTAAATTAAACCTGAAGAAGCTGCCGTACTTTTCAAATTTTTTGAGAAAGTAAATTTTTTAATACTAATAATCAGATACGACTAAAGCTAGAGCGTAACATACATACAATCGGTATGTTCCAAAATCCAATCTTTAAAATTTAGTAGTAGCAGTAAAAGATTTTGGAAAATTTTATTGACATTTCGAATTATTAGTTTTGCACGATTGCACATCTCGTTAAAAATGAAAAAAAATGTAGTGCTGGGTCGGAACACCCCCAACAAATGAGACTAGCAGACAACCACTAAAACGCACTAATTTGAAAATTTGGAATAGCCTACGTTCACCGGGGATAGTGTAGCTTCCCAACAGTGAAAGAATTTTT